>JAAOOA010000995.1:0-87500 GCA_012861695.1 Trematomus loennbergii
TTGGTACTTTGAGACTCTTTAGATGCTACTGTGATACTTTGGTACTCTGAGACTCTTTAGATGCTACTGTGATACTTGGTACTCTGAGACTCTTTAGATGCTACGTGATACTTTGGTACTTGAGACCTTTAGATGCTACTGTGATACTTTGGTACTTTGAGACTCTTTAGATGCTACTGTGATACTTTGGTACTCTGAGACTCTAGATGCTACTGTGATACTTTGGTACCTGAGACTCTTTAGATGCTACTGTGATACTTTGGTACTTTGAGACTCTTTAGATGCTACTGTGATACTTTGGTACTCTGAGACTCTTTAGATGCTACTGTGATACTTTGGTACTCTGAGACTCTTTAGATGCTACTGTGATACTTTGGTACTTTGAGACTTTTAGATGCTACTGTGATACTTTGGTACTTTGAGACTCTTTAGATGCTACTGTGATACTTTGGTACTTTGAGACTCTTTAGATGCTACTGTGATACTTTGGTACTCTGAGACTCTTTAGATGCTACTGTGATACTTGGTACTCTGAGACTCTTTAGATGCTACTGTGATACTTTGGTACTTTGAGACTCTTTAGGTGCTACTGTGATACTTTGGTACTTTGAGACTCTTTAGATGCTACTGTGATACTTTGGTACTCTGAGACTCTTTAGATGCTACTGTGATACTTTGGTACTTTGAGACTCTTTAGATGCTACTGTGATACTTTGGTACTCTGAGACTCTTTAGATGCTACTGTGATACTTTGAGACTCTTTAGATGCTACTGTATACTTTGGTACTCTGAGACTCTTTAGATGCTACTGTGATACTTTGGTACTCTGAGACTCTTTAGATGCTACTGTGATACTTTGAGACTCTTTAGATGCTACTGTGATACTTTGGTACTTAGAGACTCTTTAGATGCTACTGTGATACTTTGGTACTCTGAGACTCTTTAGATGCTACTGTGATACTTTGGTACTTTGAGACTCTTTAGATGCTACTGTGATACTTTGGTACTCTGAGACTCTTTAGATGCTACTGTGATACTTTGGTACTTTGAGACTCTTTAGGTGCTACTGTGATACTTTGGTACTCTGAGACTCTTTAGATGCTACTGTGATACTTTGGTACTCTGAGACTCTTAGATGCTACTGTGATACTTTGTACTCCGAGACTCTTTAGATGCTACTGTGATACTTTGGTACTCTGAGACTCTTTAGATGCTACTGTGATACTTTGGTACTCTGAGACTCTTAGATGCTACTGTGATACTTTGGTACTCTGAGACTCTTTAGATGCTACTGTGATACTTTGGTACTCTGAGACTCTTAGATGCTACTGTGATACTTTGGTACTTTGAGACTCTTAGATGCTACTGTGATACTTTGGTACTTTGAGACTCTTTAGATGCTACTGTGATACTTTGGTACTCTGAGACTCTTTAGATGCTACTGTGATACTTTGGTACTCTGAGACTCTTTAGATGCTTATGTGATACTTTGGTACTCTGAGACTCTTTAGATGCTACTGTGATACTTTGGTACTTTGAGACTCTTTAGATGCTACTGTGATACTTGGTACTCTGAGACTCTTTAGATGCTACTGTGATACTTTGGTACTCTGAGACTCTTTAGATGCTACTGTGATACTTTGGTACTCTGAGACTCTTTAGATGCTACTGTGATACTTTGGTACTCTGAGACTCTTTAGATGCTACTGTGATACTTTGGTACTCTGAGACTCTTTAGATGCTACTGTGATACTTTGGTACTTTGAGACTCTTTAGGTGCTACTGTGATACTTTGGTACTCTGAGACTCTTTAGATGCTACTGTGATACTTTGGTACTTTGAGACTCTTTAGATGCTACTGTGATACTTTGGTACTCTGAGACTCTTTAGATGCTACTGTGATACTTTGGTACTCTGAGACTCTTTAGATGCTACTGTGATACTTTGGTACTCTGAGACTCTTTAGATGCTACTGTGATACTTTGGTACTCTGAGACTCTTTAGATGCTACTGTGATACTTTGGTACTCTGAGACTCTTTAGATGCTACTGTGATACTTTGGTACTCTGAGACTCTTTAGATGCTACTGTGATACTTTGGTACTCTGAGACTCTTTAGATGCTACTGTGATACTTTGGTACTTAGAGACTCTTTAGATGCTACTGTGATACTTTGGTACTTTGAGACTCTTTAGATGCTACTGTGATACTTTGGTACTCTGAGACTCTTTAGATGCTACTGTGATACTTTGGTACTCTGAGACTCTTTAGATGCTACTGTGATACTTTGGTACTCTGAGACTCTTTAGATGCTACTGTGATACTTTGGTACTTTGAGACTCTTTAGATGCTACTGTGATACTTTGGTACTCTGAGACTCTTTAGATGCTACTGTGATACTTTGGTACTTTGAGACTCTTTAGATGCTACTGTGATACTTTGGTACTCTGAGACTCTTTAGATGCTACTGTGATACTTTGGTACTCTGAGACCTTTAGATGCTACTGTGATACTTTGGTACTTTGAGACTCTTTAGATGCTACTGTGATACTTTGGTACTCTGAGACTCTTTAGATGCTACTGTGATACTTTGGTACTCTGAGACTCTTTAGATGCTTACTGTGATACTTTGGTACTCTGAGACTCTTTAGATGCTACTGTGATACTTTGGTACTCTGAGACTCTTTAGATGCTACTGTGATACTTTGGTACTCTGAGACTCTTTAGATGCTACTGTGATACTTTGGTACTCTGAGACTCTTTAGATGCTACTGTGATACTTTGGTACTCTGAGACTCTTTAGATGCTACTGTGATACTTTGGTACTCTGAGACTCTTTAGATGCTACTGTGATACTTTGGTACTCTGAGACTCTTTAGATGCTACTGTGATACTTTGGTACTTTGAGACTCTTTAGATGCTACTGTGATACTTTGGTACTTAGAGACTCTTTAGATGCTACTGTGATACTTTGGTACTTTGAGACTCTTTAGATGCTACTGTGATACTTTGGTACTCTGAGACTCTTTAGATGCTACTGTGATACTTTGGTACTCTGAGACTCTTTAGATGCTACTGTGATACTTTGGTACTTTGAGACTCTTTAGGTGCTACTGTGATACTTTGGTACTCTGAGACTCTTTAGATGCTACTGTGATACTTTGGTACTCTGAGACTCTTTAGATGCTACTGTGATACTTTGGTACTTTGAGACTCTTTAGATGCTACTGTGATACTTTGGTACTCTGAGACTCTTTAGATGCTACTGTGATACTTTGGTACTTTGAGACTCTTTAGATGCTACTGTGATACTTTGGTACTCTGAGACTCTTTAGATGCTACTGTGATACTTTGGTACTTTGAGACTCTTTAGATGCTACTGTGATACTTTGGTACTTAGAGACTCTTTAGATGCTACTGTGATACTTTGGTACTCTGAGACTCTATAGATGCTACTGTGATACTTTGGTACTCTGAGACTCTTTAGATGCTACTGTGATACTTTGGTACTCTGAGACTCTTTAGATGCTACTGTGATACTTTGGTACTCTGAGACTCTTTAGATGCTACTGTGATACTTTGGTACTCTGAGACTCTTTAGATGCTACTGTGATACTTTGGTACTCTGAGACTCTTTAGATGCTACTGTGATACTTTGGTACTCTGAGACTCTTTAGATGCTACTGTGATACTTTGGTACTCTGAGACTCTTTAGATGCTACTGTGATACTTTGGTACTCTGAGACTCTTTAGATGCTACTGTGATACTTTGGTACTCTGAGACTCTTAGATGCTACTGTGATACTTTGGTACTCTGAGACTCTTTAGATGCTACTGTGATACTTTGGTTACTCTGAGACTCTTTAGATGCTACTGTGATACTTTGGTACTCTGAGACTCTTTAGATGCTACTGTGATACTTTGGTACTCTGAGACTCTTTAGATGCTACTGTGATACTTTGGTACTCTGAGACTCTTTAGATGCTACTGTGATACTTTGGTACTCTGAGACTCTTTAGATGCTACTGTGATACTTTGGTACTCTGAAACTCTTTAGATGCTACTGTGATACTTTGGTACTTTGAGACTCTTTAGATGCTACTGTGATACTTTGGTACTTTGAGACTCTTTAGATGCTACTGTGATACTTGGTACTCTGAGACTCTTTAGATGCTACTGTGATACTTTGGTACTCTGAGACTCTTTAGATGCTACTGTGATACTTTGGTACTCTGAGACTCTTTAGATGCTACTGTGATACTTTGGTACTTTGAGACTCTTAGATGCTACTGTGATACTTTGGTACTTTGAGACTCTTTAGATGCTACTGTGATACTTTGGTACTCTGAGACTCTTTAGATGCTACTGTGATACTTGGTACTCTGAGACTCTTTAGATGCTACTGTGATACTTTGGTACTCTGAGACTTTAGATGCTACTGTGATACTTTGGTACTCTGAGACTCTTAGATGCTACTGTGATACTTTGGTACTCTGAGACTCTTTAGATGCTACTGTGATACTTTGGTACTCTGAGACTCTTTAGATGCTACTGTGATACTTTGGTACTCTGAGACTCTTTAGATGCTACTGTGATACTTTGGTACTCTGAGACTCTTTAGATGCTACTGTGATACTTTGGTACTCTGAGACTCTTTAGATGCTACTGTGATACTTTGAGACTCTTTAGATGCTACTGTGATACTTTGGTACTTTGAGACTCTTTAGATGCTACTGTGATACTTTGGTACTTTGAGACTCTTTAGATGCTACTGTGATACTTGGTACTTTGAGACTCTTTAGATGCTACTGTGATACTTTGGTACTTTGAGACTCTTTAGGTGCTACTGTGATACTTTGGTACTCTGAGACTCTTTAGATGCTACTGTGATACTTTGGTACTTTGAGACTCTTAGATGCTACTGTGATACTTTGGTACTTTGAGACTCTTTAGATGCTACTGTGATACTTTGGTACTCTGAGACTCTTTAGATGCTACTGTGATACTTTGGTACTTTGAGACTCTTTAGATGCTACTGTGATACTTTGGTACTCTGAGACTCTTTAGATGCTACTGTGATACTTGGTACTCTGAGACTCTTAGATGCTACTGTGATACTTTGGTACTCTGAGACTCTTTAGATGCTACTGTGATACTTTGGTACTCTGAGACTCTTTAGATGCTACTGTGATACTTTGGTACTCTGAGACTCTTTAGATGCTACTGTGATACTTTGGTACTCTGAGACTCTTTAGATGCTACTGTGATACTTTGGTACTCTGAGACTCTTTAGATGCTACTGTGATACTTTGGTACTCTGAGACTCTTAGATGCTACTGTGATACTTTGGTACTCTGAGACTCTTTAGATGCTACTGTGATACTTTGGTACTCTGAGACTCTTTAGATGCTACTGTGATACTTTGAGACTCTTTAGATGCTACTGTGATACTTTGGTACTTTGAGACTCTTTAGATGCTACTGTGATACTTGGTACTTTGAGACTCTTTAGATGCTACTGTGATACTTTGGTACTTTGAGACTCTTTAGATGCTACTGTGATACTTTGGTACTTTGAGACTCTTTAGGTGCTACTGTGATACTTTGGTACTTTGAGACTCTTTAGATGCTACTGTGATACTTTGGTACTTTGAGACTCTTTAGGTGCTACTGTGATACTTTGGTACTCTGAGACTCTTTAGATGCTACTGTGATACTTTGTACTTTGAGACTCTTTAGATGCTACTGTGATACTTTGGTACTTTGAGACTCTTTAGATGCTACTGTGATACTTTGGTACTCTGAGACTCTTTAGATGCTACTGTGATACTTTGGTACTCTGAGACTCTTTAGATGCTACTGTGATACTTTGGTACTTTGAGACTCTTTAGATGCTACTGTGATACTTTGGTACTTTGAGACTCTTTAGGTGCTACTGTGATACTTTGGTACTCTGAGACTCTTTAGATGCTACTGTGATACTTTGGTACTTTGAGACTCTTTAGATGCTACTGTGATACTTTGGTACTTTGAGACTCTTTAGATGCTACTGTGATACTTTGGTACTCTGGACTCTTTAGATGCTACTGTGATACTTTGGTACTTGAGACTCTTTAGATGCTACTGTGATACTTGGTACTCTGAGACTCTTTAGATGCTACTGTGATACTTTGGTACTCTGAGACTCTTTAGATGCTACTGTGATACTTTGGTACTCTGAGACTCTTTAGATGCTACGGTGATACTTTGGTACTTTTACTTAATTACTTGTAAGAGAGTATTTGACAGTGTAGTGCAGGGGTACTCAAACTTTTTTATTAAAGGTCCAGTTGTGAACTTTATACAAGGTCACTGGTCCGGATCAATGCCAGTAAAGTCCCCCCCCCCCCCCGAGCGGAGAAACGAAACTGAAATGAAGAAGCAGTTTCTTGGCGCGCTATGCATGGGGCCCCTTGAGGGGGTTTCCCGACATGTCGTTGCAGTAAATTAAAGGGTGTTTCATGTTGTCGTTGCTGTGGACCTTCTTAATCTACCTTCTTTGGGGGCCCCCTTCTGGTCCAAGCACTTGCCTGCCTTGCCTGTCGGTAAACGGCGCCCCTGTAAACACACACACACATTCAATACATACATACAGTATGTCAAGGTTAACTTGCGGTCTGCTATGTGTGTCACGCTCGCGCACACAAGTAAATATATATGCACGTTCATTCTCACAACGCGTCAGACACAAGACGCGCGTACATGATGATGTACATTAATTTATCAGAATCAGAATATATTTTTTTATAATGGGACACAGGGTTCGGTCCGGATTGATTTGCAGTTCGGTCCGGAGTTTGAGAAGCCCTGGTGTAGTGCAACCACTTTTACTTTCACTTGTAGATCTGAGTACTGTTGGTCTTCCGCACAGCTGTGAACGATGACATGACAAATACACAGTTACAGTCAGACGTCCTATAGATAGTAGGTCAACATGCAGTGTGTGTGTGTGTGTGTGTGTGTGTGTGTGTGTGTGTGTGTGTCAGCTGTGTTAAGACCTCTGTCAAGCGCAGAGTCATTGATTGCTGAATATTTCACACTTCCTGAAGCTATTTCACATTAATGGAGCTCAGCGCAAGTTCAACCAGGAAGACCTTCTTTACTCATTAATTTACTCTGTCCATGTTACTACTCTCTCTCCTCTCAATAAGTGATCGGGGCGTCACTCCCCAGCTTAACCAATCACTTCGCTCTATTCTCACAAGCCTATCACAGCGCTCCGCAATACCTTTTAAATCTGCTCTCCCCCTCTGACAGCTGTCATTTCAGGTGACTCAACGCAACCCTCCTCCACCCCTTCTCACCTCCTGTCCCTCTGAATCCAGGGTCAAGCTAAGCCCCTCCCCTTCAGACCGAACCCAACTATCCATTCACCACCACCAGGGTCAAGCTAAGCCACCCCTTCAGACCGACCCCAGCTATCCATTCACCACCACCAGGGTCAAGCTAAGCCACTCCCCTTCAGACCGACCCCAACTATCCATTCACCACCACCAGGGTCAAGCTAAGCCACTCCCCTTCAGACCGAACCCAACTATCCATTCACCACCACCAGGGTCAAGCTAAGCCCCTCCCCTTCAGACCGAACCCAACTATCCATTCACCACCACCAGGGTCAAGCTAAGCCCTCCCCTTCAGACCGAACCCAACTATCCATTCACCACCACCAGGGTCAAGCTAAGCCCTCCCCTTCAGACCGACCCCAACTATCCATTCACCACCACCAGGGTCAAGCTAAGCCCCTCCCCTTCAGACCGACCCAACTATCCATTCACCACCACCAGGGTCAAGCTAAGCCACTCCCCTTCAGACCGACCCCAACTATCCATTCACCACCACCAGGGTCAAGCTAAGCCCCTCCCCTTCAGACCGACCCCAACTATCCATTCACCACCACCAGGGTCAGCTAAGCCCCTCCCCTTCAACGACCCAACTATCCATTCACCACCACCAGGGTCAAGGAGTCAGGGGTGAGGAACTTGACGCTGGTGAACTATCAACAGGAGGGCGGGGGAGCCTCGCTGCGTGGAAGCAGTGTGTGTGTACCTGTCAGCACAACTTACATGATGCCATTTAAATAATTGGTTTAAACGGCATAATAATAAGGACGATCGTCCGTTCTGTGATTCTCCAGAACACACATGTTATGATATTAGGGTCATGCAGAGTGAGATGAGATCGCTGTCCCTTTGAGAGAGAGGGGTGTGGCGTGTGCATGTGTGTGTGTGGATGGTAGAGCGAGAGTGAGCGAGCGTGTATGTTTCTGGAAGTGAAACGAGGCAGCAGAAAAACAGAGGTCTGTGATGTATTTTGTGAAACAGAAGAACAGCTAAATAAATGCAACGGCCTCCCAAGAAGAGCTCGCCCTCTCCAGTCATTTCAGCTAAGTGGGTTATTGACCCTGAAGCTTGTTGCTTCTGCCCTCCTCGACTACGGTCTGGGAGCCGACAGGAAAGTTCAACACACAGATGGCCAGTCCGCCCCTTTGTAGCATATTATTTCAATGAGAGATGAGCAGATCTCCACTGGGCTTTCAACTAAAGACACAGCCACGCAAAAACTGTGGTATTTGTAAAGCTCCTTAGGGTACTGCAATTTGTGAAGTGCTTTCCTCCGTGGTGAAACGATCAGCCCTGTGGAGTTAAACAGAGCGGGGCTGCGCTGCGTGCATGGCTTCCTTCTGCAGGTAACAGGGAGACGCGCTCTGGCGGCGGTCTCGTTCAGGATCCGAAAATACAATTTAAATATTTTTGCACACTTATTCTACTTATTCCTAGTGTGCCACTGGTTACGGTGCCGCGTGCCCAGGGGTTGCCGACCCCTGAACTAGATGTTAATTAACATAATAATAATAATAATAATAATAATACATGTTATTTATAAAGTGCTTTCCTGGAGCTCAAAGCGCTTTACAAGCAAGTAAAGAAGATACATAACAAAATGCATATCAGCTTATTGGTTATGAACAACATTTAGGGAATAGGGAACATAGTCTGAGTAGAAATACCACATCTTATTATGGAGATTCTTGTGGTACTGCCTCATTAGGCCCATATTGAGCATATTAAGACCTAAACTCATGGACAACAACTTCCTTACTTGCAATCAATCAGCACTAATTAGAGGGTTATTGAGGAAAAACTCTCAACTAATGGCCTAGTACTTGTAGAATACGGTCATGTAGAATAAGGCATTAATAAGTGTTTGATAATGACTGATAAAGAGCCAATATACTGATAATATGCATGTTAATTAACAACTAGTTGATGGTGAATATGTGTACCTTAATATAAAGTTAGCATTGTTTTTAATCACAGGATGTTCAAAGCTTCTAGGTTTTGGGCTAACATTTAATATCTGATGATTGAATCACCTTAAAGAATGAGACAGTATAAATGTATGGATTCAGATTACTTAATCGTGAATTAAAATGGTGTCTTTGGAAACACACAAAACACAACCATTAAAAAGGGACTAAGTGGTATGTTTAAGAGCCTTGGTGTCATCCTGGACAGCTCCCTCTCATTTTCACCTCACATAAATACCATCACCCGGACTGCCTTCTTCCACATACGCAACATCTCCAGCCTCCGCCCATCCCTTTCTCACTCAAACACTGAAGTCTGGTCAATGCATTTGTCACGTCCTGCATCGACTACTGTAACGCCATCCTCTCAGGCATCCCACCAAGCTCATCAACAAACTACAAATCATACAGAACTCTGCAGCCCGGACCCTCACCGGCACCAAGGCCTCAGAACCCCCATCCTCATCCAACTCCACTGGCTCCCGTTCAATCATGCATCAACTTCAAAAACCTACTGCTGACTTACAAAGCCCTACATAACCTGCCCCCCCCCCCTATCTGGCTGACCTTCTTCAGGAGTACACCCCCTCTCGCTCCCTCTGCTGGTCTGCTAAACCCCCCCCACCCCACCCTCGGGCTTTTAGCTGCACTGCTCCCAGACTCTGGAACTCCCTCCCCCCGCACATCCGACAGTCAGACACAATCACCACATTCAAATCCCAATTAAAAACCCACCGTTCAGATCTGCCTACTCACTGTAGTGCTCCCCATTATACGTTTCATGTGTGTCCACTTGTCTCCTCCATGCTTTCCTGTTTGTGTTTTTATCATGTTCTGTTGCCTATTAGCGTTTTCTTTATTAACTAATCGTACGGTGTCATGAAAGGCGCCTAAAAAAAATGTATTATTATTATTATTATTTGTTGATCCAGTCAAATATCACCAAATAATACTCAGATATAAACAATAAATACATTAAAATGAGTGATGGTGTGCTCAGTAACAGCACGTCACATGACCAGCATGCAGCAGGATGTACAGTCTTTATGAATACAGTCTATGGTGCGTTCAGTGTTGGACTTTGTGCAGGATGTTTAAGTGTCTGCAGAGAATAGGACACCTGGATTACAGAGTAAAGACATCAGAGGTCTGTACTACGAAGCCGGTTCAACCTAACCTGGATATGTTTGAGTTAGCCGGTTGGCCCAATCCAAAACATACGCGCTCTCGCTAAGCGGTCCTACGACGCTGGTTATCAAGTGGATCGCTCAAGCCAGTCGTGTCCTATCTAGTTAGGTGCGCGTTCACATGAAAGGGGTGGTATCTGGAGCATTCGACAATCACAAACATGGACAAGCGTACTGACAGCGCAGCGTCATACTTCCTGAATGAAAAGTGAACTTTAATATTAGTCAAATATGAAGAAGTTAAACTTTAAACATCCATGACTTAAACACTTTATCCAGGATCAAAGCCACATAGCTGCACCTGCAAGGTGAATACAGCTGGTAACAGAGAAAGTGTTTGAATGCGTACATTAACAGGTTTATGATATCACTGCCCCGTCTAAGACACGATCTGACTTTCATTACATTTGACTCCAGTGTTTCGTCAACTTAATGTGTTGCAAAATAATACTTCTGCATACAGTATGTGACACTGTGAGTGTTGCACGGCCAGATACGGCTCAGCTGACTCAGATAAGGAATATATGATACATTATGATGTGATGTGATATGAATGATAATGGGACACATCTACGTCTGCACTCACAGTGCCCGGACTGTACTTAATGTTACTCTGATCCGGTTACTTATGTTGTGGCAGATATTTAAGTAAGCTTTCTTAACGCTAATGTTATAATTAGGGATGCTCCGATCAATCGGTCACCGATCGAGATCTGCCGATACTCACTCTCTACCGATCGATCGGTGCTCTCTAAACATGCCGATCGCGAGGGCCGATCGCATGACGTAAAATACATGACACTTTTCTCTGATGCGCGGCAAAAAAAGCTCGCCAAAATGGCTTCACGGTCTGGCATTATTTTAAAGTGTCCGAAAAGACAGAAAAATAGCGGCGGTATGCAACATGTGTGTGAAGCAGAAACCCTGCAGCTCCACACGCTGTGACGGACCGGTGAGCGAAACACACACTAAGAGTTAGACCTAACACACTTAGCTATTTGATCTACCTCGGAACAAGCTACACTAGTTATAAATATATTTATTCTTCACTATCGGCCTCACACATTACTGGATCAGCGAGCTGCATGAGACGATACTGACGGGCTGTCAGGAGAGGGAGAGCGGGGGAGAGGGGGAGAGAGAGGGGGAGAGAGCGCTTGCTCATTTCTCCCGTGTTATTATCCAAAGTGAATGTAAACTTGAATAATATACATAATTTGAATGTAATAATTAAGTTGGTTGTTGTTTGTGGAAGCTCCAGTGAATGAGCATTAACGAGTTTTAAACATCACTAGGGATGTCCCGATCATCTTTTTTTGCTCCCGATCCGATTCGATCATTTGATTTTGGACAATCTGCCGATACCGATTTTTCCCGATCCGATCTTTATGCAATGCATTAAGAGAAAAAAAGGTAACAGATAACGGCTGGTCATCCAACGCAATGAATTCAGCTATCTTGGCTGTTATTCTTTTGGCCTTTTCACTGTTCTGGGGCAGTTTCTCTTTCCTTTTAAAAGTCTCTGAAAGTGTCGGTTGTTTCAGTGCCGTTACCTGAGTGGCCGCTGTGTACTCGTGTGTTGTTGTGGTGTTTGTATTAGATTGGTCGTGTTGAACGTAGCTCTGTTCTTTCCACCACGCGGAACCTCCGCCTTGCAAACATTGCATCTGGCTGTTACACTGCCTTCGCTTTCAATTTTATAATACTTCCAAACTCCTGACATTTTCTCTGTCCCGACTCCCGAGTCACCAGCTGAACGTAGCCTCTCGTTAGCTTACTGCTACTATTAGACACTGCGCCACTCTGTTGCCAGATTTGAGAGAAATAAGCAACCAGGTCTATGAAAAACAAGCCCAAAAGAAGCAACACATACATGATGTTGTGTAATTTTAAACCAAAACTAAGGCCTCAGGATGACTTTAAGACGTGAACATGGTCATTTTTTGTTTTGTAACATTAAATAAAATAAAAATATTTTATTAAAAAAATTAAAAAAAAAAAAAAAAATCCCAATCCCGATTTTTTTCTCCCGATTCCGATCTTTTGAAAATCACGTGATCGGCTCCGATCCCGATCACGTGATCGGATCGGGACATCTCTAAACATCACTTTAAATGGAAGATTTAAAAGTGATGTTTAAATCTTCCATTTAGGCCCCGCCCACTCGATCGGATCGGCGATCGGTATCGGCCGATACTGATTCTGGCGATCGGCCCCAAATTGGCGATCGGAGCATCCCTAGTTATAATAGTCAGATTGCTCTGAAGATGGGAGGAGGGATATTCTATTAATGTTCACGTTCACACAGTCAGTTGATTTTTGCCGGCCGTCTTTCCTGCAACGGCAGTTTTCTGTATTTCCTCTATCTGTAATATGACTTGATCGCTTTAAAACTCCGCACACTGAGCTCTGATTGGTCAGCAGGCGGTGCTTTCACTGAGTTGATCTCTTAGCCTGCAACCTAACCTCCTCCCGAGGAGGTTAGCCGCTCAGCATCAGTTACCATGGAGATTTAGCCCGCTAAAAAGAGAACCAGCGTCGTAGGACCGGAAATCCAGAGTTTTCCCTGAAGTCAGCCGGCTAGAGAACATCTGCTTCGTAGTACAGGCTCTGGTGAAACACCACAGGCTCACATCAGGTAACTAACACACCAGTGTGAGTAAAGATGTGTTTTCATCTCAGCCATAATCCTAAGGTTGGTTAAGGACACGTCAACAAACAACAGCTTATTCTAAACTAGCTATTCTGAGAGCTATTATGTCTTAAAGTCTTTATCTGAAACTGTGCAGAAAAACCAGCTTCAAACACAACGAGACATACAGAAAATAAACTAGTCTCTAATTACTGCCTCCACCACCCAATTAGAGTTACAGTTAATTATTATGTCCGTCCCAAACGTCACCACTTTTGTGTGGAATTGTCGTCATTAACATACCCTAGGAGTTCCTGATTTATAGCCAAAACCTGTTTTGTGAGGTCAGAGTTCACTTTGAAATCAGCTCTGTGGTTAACACAAGCTGAAGAGACAGAAATACCCCATTTTAAAACTGAGGTTGCTATCAAGTGTTCTAATTGAGACGACTAGCGTTAGCACGCCCAACATTAGCCACCTTTAGCGCCTCCCCCCTACCCCTTCTTAGCGGTGCAGACGTGAAGTCATGTGACCTGTGCTGTAGTCCTTTATAGCCCAACATTAGCCACCTTTAGCTTAGCGGTGCAGACGTGAAGTCATGTGACCGTGCTGTAGTTCCTTTATAGCCCAACATTAGCCACCTTTAGCTTAGCGGTGGTGACGTGAAGTCATGTGACCGTGCTGTAGTTCCTTTATAGCCCAACATTAGCCACCTTTAGCTTAGCGGGGGCAGACGTGAAGTCATGTGACCGTGCTGTAGTTCCTTTATAGCCCAACATTAGCCACCTTTAGCTTAGCGGTGGTGACGTGAAGTCATGTGACGTGCTGTAGTTCCTTTATAGCCCAACATTAGCCACCTTTAGCTTAGCGGTGGTGACGTGAAGTCATGTGACCGTCTGTAGTTCCTTTTATAGCCCAACATTAGCCCTTTAGCTTAGCGGTGGTGACGTGAAGTCATGTGACCGTACTGTAGTTCCTTTATAGCCCAACATTAGCCTCCTTTAGCTTAGCGGTGGTGACGTGAAGTCATGTGACCGTGCTGTAGTTCCTTGATAGCCCAACGAGTTAGCGCTATTGACAGGAAGTTGTTGTTGCTATGGAAACAACGTGACGGAGATTAATGGAGAAAAGTCATATCTACATTATAAAGACGGAGAAAGTAAACGATGACGTTTATGGTTTAGTGTTAGCTCCCCCCGAAGAGGCACAAGCTCTTACGTTGATATTGGAGATTTCAATAAATAAAAAAATTAAAAAAACGAATATCCGAATAACGAAATTGAAACCCGAATAGTACTCCAACGAACGAATATTTAGGTACAGCCCTAATATCTTCACTGTAGCTGCTGAGCACATGATGATGAAGAATTTAATCTTGAATCAGACTAAACCCTGAGTTAATAGCTCAAACTGCCACCTTTAAATTCACCAACCATGCCTCAAACAACATCAATATTTTAACCAGATGTGTTTCCGTAGCTAAAAACCATGACTCTTTGAGTTAGTGAAGTTTGAAGAGGAATGCAGTAGAGCAGGAGTGTCAAACTCAAGGCCCGGGGGCCAAATCCGCCCATGACTTCACTTCATGTGGCCCCACAAGAGCTTGCAAAGAATATAATATGTTTATTATACGGTTACATGCCGATTTACAGAAGCACGTTGCCCATAAACTACATGTCCACAATGCATCTCAAATGTTTCCTTTTTCTCAGAATTTGACTTTTTTCAAAATGTCACTTCTTTTTTTTTTCTCCAGAATTTGGCTTTTCTTTTTAAATCATTTTGTGACATTCTCACTGAAAAGACTTGCCCTAGACTTCTGCTTTCAGACGTAGTTAATTATGAAGTTATTACCCTATCCGATAATAATCCAATTCAGAGGCAATAATGTAATACAATACGTTATTTTATATATATTAAAGTGGACCTATCATGCTATATTTGAATAACATAGTGTAGGACCATACCTATAAGGCATATTTATACTTTTTTTTTTTTCAAAATACCAAACAGATCATGCATTTTAGCCATGCCTCATTTCGCTCAATTTGACAATTTCTAGCTCTGTGCAGGGCTGATTCAGTGAGAACAGCACCATGCTAGGCCTGGCATATGTACTACAGCGTCTCCAGCGCTTTGAACGGCAATGGCCGTGGCTGTCTCCTCCTGATTGGTGGAGTTGGCCCAATAGCCGTAGCGCCACCGTCCTGACGTCAGGACAGTGTTCAAATCTGGATCAGTTTTTATCAGATCCGTTGCAGCCCTTTTTAGAGATTTGGGTATGGAGGAAAATAGAGAGGGTTGTGTTTTCTGACACTTGGTGAGTTCCCTGGAACACCGGGGACACATATTCATGTAGAAGACGTACACAAGTGCATTTTGCATGATAGGTCCCCTTTAAATATTTATATATGCATTTTTATATAGTCTTAAAGTTACAACCGGCCCTTTGAGTGCAACCTAATGTTAATGTGGCCCGCCATGAAATTCAGTTCGACCCTGCTGTGAAGTTTCAACTCAAAGCCACATGGTGATAAACTGGATTTACCTGAAGGACAGGTGAGGCAGGAAGTCTATACAACACAGTCTATATTGAATTAGACACGCGGGGAAAAACCCTATAACGGTGTATATTACATTTAGTAGTAGATTAGATGTTGTGTATCTTAGCGCTGCTCAATTAATCGTATTTTAATCGCAATTACGATTTTGGCTTGCAACGATTATGAAAACAACATAATCGAAATAAAACTTTATTTGATTGGTTTTTCAGTTGAATTCTACTTAAAGTTCAGGTAATCACTGTTCAAAACATACTGTTCAATAAATGGTATCATTTTTAATAATCGTGATATCAATTATTGACCCAAATAATCCAGATTATGATTGTTGCCATAATCGAGCAGCCCTAAGTGTATCTTAACTTATTCTGTGGTTTCTATGTACTGTAGATATGCAAATATTTAATGTATTTTTATTGCATTTTTAAACTTGTTATTGCATTTTTAAACTGCTGCTGTAACAAAACAAATAGGGATCAATAAAGCACATTTAATCTAATCTATTGATCACACAGTAGCTACAGCGAGGCGTGGTCTATAATAATGGCTTGATTTTAGGATTGTACACAAATTGGTTAATTACAGCAGCTTGTAAAAAGGCATTGCACGAGTTTAAAATATAATAAATATTCACACATTCACTGTATATCTATAGAATACACAATATAAATAAACAACCTACTACTTAAAATATATCCAAGAGCTGAGTACTTCTACTTTTACTACAAGACCTGAGTACTTCTACTTTTACTACAAGACTGAGTACTTCTACTTTTACTTAAGTACAAGATCTGAGTACTTCTACTTTTACTACTAGACCTGAGTACTTCTACTTTTACTCAAGTACAGATCTGAGTATTCTACTTTTACTACAAGACCTGAGTACTTCTACTTTTACTCAAGTACAAGATCTGAGTACTTTTACTTTTACTACAAGACCTGAGTACTTCTACTTTTACTACAAGACCTGAGTACTTCTACTTTTACTCAAGTACAAGATCCCGAGTACTTTACTTTTACTCAAGTACAAGATCTGAGTACTTCTGCTTTTACTACAAGACCTGAGTACTTCTACTTTTACTCAAGTACAGATCTGAGTACTTTTACTTTTACTACAAGACCTGAGTACTTCTACTTTTACTACAAGACCTGAGTACTTCTACTTTTACTTAAGTACAAGATCTGAGTACTTCTACTTTTACTACAAGCCTGAGTACTTCTACTTTTACTACAAGACCTGAGTACTTCTACTTTTACTCAAGTACAAGATCTGAGTACTTTTACTTTTACTCAAGTACAAGATCTGAGTACTTTTACTTTTACTACAAGATCTGAGTACTTCTACTTTTACTACAAGATCTGAGTACTTCTGCTTTTACTACAGACCCGAGTACTTCTACTTTTCTAAAGTACAAGATCTGAGTACTTCTACTTTTACTACAAGACCCGAGTACTTCTGCTATTACTCAAGTACAAGATCTGAGTACTTTTACTACAAGATCTGAGTACTTTTACTTTTACTCAAGTACAAGATCTGAGTACTTCTACTTTTACTACAAGACCCGAGTACTTCTACTTTTACTACAAGACCTGAGTACTTCTACTTTTACTACAAGACCCGAGTACTTCTACTTTTACTACAAGACCTGAGTACTTCTGCTTTTACTAAAGAACAAGATCCGAGTACTTCTACTTTTACTCAAGTACCAGATCTGAGTACTTCTACTTTTACATGTGTGGAGTAGAAGTATAAAGTAGTAGAGATACTCAAGTACGTCATATTTACAGTACTTGAGTACTTAACGCCACTTCTGTAAATACACAATTAGCTCATATGCTATGACATCATTAAGCTTGGCTGTGTTTAGCATTAGCTTTGTGTATAAATACAGACAACACTTGTTTGAATGTGTTGCATTAAGGAAGTCTAGCGATGCTCTCATCAGTGTTCTCATGTGGGTGGAAACACACTGCTCAAACTACTCATACAAAGCTACTGTACAGTGTACACACCTTACTCATGCACAAGTATTAGTACACATTGTTAGTGTGTACCCGAACATCACACAGTGGTGCATTCAGGCTCCGAACATCTCCCACGCCGCGCGAAGCACAAAGCCGACACACATCACGGAAACGTTTAAAAAATGAACAGAAACACAGAAGTAGAAGGGAGGCTGTGTAAAAGAGTGTAACTGTACCTGAGGAGTGTTTATGGAGAGGTCTGTCGCGGAGAATCCAAAGAATGTGTGTGTTAACACCCTCCCTTCTTCTGCACACTGAAGTTGAACACTGTGCGCACGAGAGACTCGGAGAGAGAGAGCGGGAGAGGTCACTCCTCCGACGAGTGCGAGGCGGTAACTCTGCGCATGCGCTGTAGCTTTGACCAGGACGACTCTTCAGAAATACTTATTTTTCTATAAAGTGAAGATTTGTTTACCTGCGTTTGATACATGCTCTGATCGAATAACTGGATGCTGTTGGAAAAACCCAAGAAACAAAGAAACAAATAAATAAATACTACTGAGAAAAAATAAATAATAATAATACATGCGATTTTGATAGCGTTTTTCCTAATCCTCCAAATCAGAATCAGAATCAGAAACGGGTTTATTGGTAGGTTCACACATAAACAAGTAGTTTGTAAAATGCAGAGTAAAATAGTGGGGTGGGGGGTTTGAAAGCTGAGTGAATAAGTGAGTCTTTATGAAGGATTGGTCCCACAAGAGGTTTCATATCTTTATTATAATTAATCATATTTTATTACATTATTATCTTTTTTTGTTTTTTTATGTGATTCGATAGATTTTTTGTTTTTATAAAACCTTTGGAGTGCGGGGTGCAGACACTGTACAGCAATTTCACTTCCTAAAAATACAGTTGCATTATTGCTTTTCAACATTTCGTTTCGTTTTCAAACTTGATCTGAGTCAGAGTGAGACCTCTCTGTGTTCCTCTCTCTGCAGCGACACTCCCACTCCTCACATACACCACCAGTACATCTCGGGTTCAAAAAGAGGAACCATACATGATGAACATGCATTCCCAGAAGAGGTGTCCCCCCTGACCCGCCCTGACCTGTTGGAGTAGAACACCTCTACTACGCGCCGTTCGTTGGATGAGGCTGAAATCTCTATTAAAATAAGAAAGGAATTGAAAACACCGGAATCAAAAGTTGTAACAATTATCTGAGTTTACTGGTAGGAAACCAAACACTATACAAGTTATACAGAGTACTCGAGTACCCGGACTTTCAGGTTTGTGATGCGATGCGGATAAAAGCGTCAGGACCAACCACTCATCAAACCAAAAAGAAATTGGACTTCAAGTTTGTGATGCGATGCGGATACAGATATCGGGACCTGCCAACTCACCAAACCCAAAAAGCGACCTCACATACAAAAGCATCAGTATTCATATCTATTTTTGGGGCGGAGATTGCTCAACTCTTCCTTCCCATTTTCCTCCCAAGCGAATTAGAGAGCCCCTGGGGAGGAGCTGTTTAAACTGCTCACCTCCCCAAGTGTCCTGATTGGCTGGATTCGCTTCTGGCCGAGGTCAATAGTTCTTCACCAGAACTTGAAATTCCAAAGTACCCTAAGGTCAAAAGTCAATTCTTATCTTTACCTTATCTTACTCTACATTCCTTTCCCAGGGGATATTTTCACCTAAACTATCCTCCTTCAGACATTTAAACTCTTCTCCACCTATTTAACGATGTCTTTTAACGACTTAATGACGACATCTGCTTTTAGGGGTGAAACCCAGGCAAGGTGTGTGTATACACAGAATCTCTGGATCAGTGAGTTTGGAAAGTAAGAATAACATTCCTATTCTAATATAATTACCCAAACCGTTGTGATTACATAAAACAGTTCAAACAATACATGTTTACTTCAATACAGTGTAGAATCATATCTTTTTACTTCAGACCCCATGCCCGACCCGCCCTGACCCCATGCCTGACCCCATGCCTGACCCCTGCCTGACCCCATGCCTGACCCCATGCCGGACCCCCACAGCCACACAATGCAGGATTTCTACACAATTGAACACACTGAAACTAAAACTAACATTTAATTAGACTTTGTTTTTCTAAATGTCTTTATGCTGCCACTCTATCTCTGAATATTGTTTCCTTTGTTTCCCGTTTAAACTCAAAAACACGAACAAACAAACAAGAGGGGCAAATAATAAAGTAAAAGTTGAATAAATAGCAGTAGGACTGTGATGGGTTAGGGGTCAAAGGTCAAAGGAGAACAGGCTGTGATGGGTTAGGGGTCAAAGGTCAAGGAGAACAGGCTGTGATGGGTTAGGGGTCAAAGGTCAAAGGAGAACAGGCTGTGATGGGTTAGGGGTCAAAGGAGAACAGGCTGTGATGGTTAGGGGTCAAAGGAGAACAGGCTGTGATGGGTTAGGGGTCAAAGGAGAACAGGCTGTGATGGGTTAGGGGTCAAAGGTCAAAGGAGAACAGGCTGTGATGGGTTAGGGGTCAAAGGAGAACAGGCTGTGATGGGTTAGGGGTCAAAGGAGAACAGGCTGTGATGGGTTAGGGGTCAAAGGAGAACAGGCTGTGATGGGTTAGGGGTCAAAGGTCAAAGGAGAACAGGCTGTGATGGGTTAGGGGTCAAAGGAGAACAGGCTATGATGGGTTAGGGGTCAAAGGAGAACAGGCTGTGATGGGTTAGGGGTCAAAGGTCAAAGGAGAACAGGCTGTGATGGGTTAGGGGTCAAAGGAGAACAGGCTGTGATGGGTTAGGGGTCAAAGGAGAACAGGCTGTGATGGGTTAGGGGTCAAAGGTCAAAGGAGAACAGGCTGTGATGGGTTAGGGTCAAAGGAGAACAGGCTGTGATGGGTTAGGGTCAAAGGTCAAAGGAGAACAGGCTGTGATGGGTTAGGGGTCAAAGGTTTGAACTCAAAAACTCAAAAACACGACAACATGACGGTTGAATTTGAAGGATATAGGGTTTTGGAGTTGAGTCGTGGATCTGAGTCTACATAAATACACTTTGATTGAGTGAACATCAGGGCCCTTTCTCATTTCTCTAACTCCCCTCCTCGGTTCCCCTCCTCGACTCCTATCCTCGTGTCTTAGTCCCGCCCACAGGAGATGCGAGCGGAGGAGTCGAGGAGGGGAACCGAGGAGAGAGGAGGGGAACAGAGGAGAGAGGAGGGGAACAGAGGAGAGAGGAGGGGAAGCGAGGAGAGAGGAGGGGAACAGAGGAGAGAGGAGGGAACCGAGGAGAGAGGAGAGGAACCGAGGAGAGAGGAGGGGAACCGAGGAGAGAGGAGGGGAACAGAGAGAGAGGAGAGGAAGCGAGGAGAGAGGAGGGGAACCGAGGAGAGAGGAGGGGAACCGAGGAGAGAGGAGGGGAAGCGAGGAGAGAGGAGAGGAAGCGAGGAGAGAGGAGGAACAGAGGAGAGAGGAGGGGACAGAGGAGAGAGGAGGGGAACAGAGGAGAGAGGAGGGGAACCGAGGAGAGAGGGGGAACAGAGGAGAGAGGAGAGGAAGCAGCAGGCGGTTAGAGAATGAGAAATCCTCTCGTGGATCTGAGTCTATATAAATAAACTTGATTGATTGATTGATTGATTGATTGATTGATTGAACATCAGGAGTCAGACTTCTCCCCAAAATGTCCAGATTAAAATGTTTGCCATTTCATTTACTTATTTAAGACGTTCTCTTTCAGGATGGATATCTTTTTAATACACCAATGCACATATTGTTAAACACACATGTATTGTTATATACAGTACGTTGTGCATACTTTTACTTTCACGTCTCGTGTTTTATGTATTTTATATATTATATATATATATTATACGTTTAGTTTAACTTTAAAATTGTATACAAATTATTTTTTAATTTGACTTTTTCCATTTTTTGCACAATTTTACTTTTTCATTGATAGAAATATTTGTATTTATTCCTCTAACCTTATTTTTTAAATTATTTTTGATTTAACTTAACTTTATTCTTATTTGAATATTTAGTATATCCCCTTTGAGTATATATTTAGTAAAAAAATATTATTTTATTCACATTTCTTAATTGATTTTTGATGTTTATATAATATTTAATACCGTCACAAAACCCAATTTTCACGAGTTCCCAATAACACTGAACACAAAACACCCGCGTATATTTTCATTGTTGTTTATTGGTCAGTATTTCTCACAGGCAATAATAATCATTGTCATAATAGTGCACTTTTCCTTTTTTGTAATTATACTACAGACATTTCTCTTCGTCGTCATCATTTCGATGTTTTTCTCGACCCCCCCCCCCCCCCAACACACCTCCTCAAATTTCATTTTATTTTTTTTCAACGCCACAAATTCCCCTTTCTAAGGTGTGGAGTTTCAGGAGTTTGGGGGTTAAGGGTGGAGGGTTAGGGTAGTACGGGTGTAAGGGGAATAATGGCAGGAGATTATAGTCGTACAATTGTAACTGCAAGAATAACGATGAGAGGAACGGTGACTACAGTGTCGATAAAAGATAGTGAACGCTACATAGATATGGATGGAATACAATGGAGACAAGCGTACAGTGTATACAAATGAATATAAATGTATACATCGTCTGCGTAGAGTATAAAACAAGGGGAAGGTTATATGAGGGGTGAGATATGTGCACATACAAAGAGGAGGAATGGGGATGGGGGGGGGGGTGTAGAAAATGAATTGGGGGAGATAAAGGAGGGGGAGATTTATTTCAATAGGAGCCATGGGTGCAAAGAGTCCCGTACTGAGTGGAGTTTGATGCAAAGTTTGCTTAAAATACAGCAAAATCAGTCTTTCCCTAAAAGCCATAACTTTGTTTCATGTATGTGTGTAACTTTAAACCCCTGAACTTACAGATGTGAGGGGCCTCGCAGCTGCTGCTGGATTCTGCTAAAAGGGGCCCACTGTAAACGCCAGGACGGAAAAAGAAAGCCTCTGATTACATAATAAGGGGGGGGGGGACATTGAAGTGTTCTGTGAAACCAGATGGAAAACTGTCCTGATGACACTGAACAAGACAGTCGTTTTCACAGAGCTTTCTAGTAGGATATAAACCTGGGAAGTTCTGTTTGCAGTTGGATGTTGATGAGTGTAAGCAGAGAACTGCAAACCACACTTTCCAGTTCTTCCAATAGAAACTGGCTCTTAAATCTACAAAGAAAAGCAGTTTCAGTTGAGGGTGCAGAGTGTGAAGAGACCAGTGAAAGTCGACTACAAACGTGACGTGGTTTCAGTGGATCGGTTGGTTGGCAAAAAGTCTTCAAAAAGTGAATGAATTTGACAGGAAATGCAGTTACTGTTGTTGTTATCTAGCATTTAGCAAGTCTGCAGCCAGGCTAGCTCTGTGATGCTACTTTGAGCTACATGCTAACTGATGTACAGCTAAAATATGGAGACTTTTCTTCCCTTTCTCTTCCGGCTTAACAGTATTTACTCTAGCTAGCTTTGTATTTGACTAAAAGTGGATTAGGGAATGAATATGACCCACAATGCAAGAGTCTGCAGACATGCTAGCTCTGTGAGGCTTTACTGTGAGCTGAATGCTATCTGACGTTGAGCAAAGAAGAACAAAAATATGGAGAATTTTCGTTCTTCCCTCCTCCTGATTAACGGTAGTTACTCTAGCTAGCTTGTATTTGACTAAAAGTGGATATGAGGTGAGTTTGTCTGTAATAGAATAGACTAACAGTCTGCAGCCATGCTAGCTCTGAGAGGTTGTAATTTGAGCTACATGCTAATTGATGGTTAGCAGGTGTCATGTTTGCCATGTGCTTGGTTTACCTCGTTAGCATGCTAACAGTTGTTAGCTCTAAACCCAAAGCAGAGCTCAGGATCAGGGAATGTTTTGCAGGTGTTTCACCAGAAAGCAAAGTATTTGACCTGTTGACTTACAAGTCAGAGGATAACTATTTCTTTATTCAGCATTCTGAAATATAAAGACACTAGAGTCTGCAGACATGCTAGCTCTGTGAGGCTTTACTTGAGCTGAATGCTAACTGATGTTAGCATTCAGCTCAAAGTAGAGCTACAATATGGAGAATTCTCCGTTCTTCCCTCCTCCTGTTTAACGGTATTTACTCTGACTCGCTTTGTATTTTACTAAAAGGTGAGTTTGTCGGTGATAATAGAGACTAACAGTCTGCAGCCATGCTAGCTCTTAGTTGACCTCGTTAGCATGCTAACAGTTGCCAGTTAGCTCTAAACCCGAAGCAGAGCTCAGGTTTAGGGAATGTATTGCAGCAAAGTATTTGATCTGCTGATTTAGCTGGAAACAAGTCAGAGGATTTCTAAAGTGACTTGGGTTCATTCTCTAAGATCATGAATTACAATATTTCAGTTTGCACCAACAACAAGCCATCATTAGCCAAGTTACATCCCAAATGTTGTTCGATCCACTTATGTAACGCGTTTAGCAGCTTAGCATCCTGCTCTCTTTCGCCCTGAACAAATAAAGGAGTGAATACATTTCCAGTGTTAAGACTCTTTTGTCCTCGAAGCTTATCTCTATCTGTGTGTGCATAACGTGTGAACATGGTGCTAAACAAACAGGGGGAAACACAGTGTAGAAAATGCATGGTATTTTTGCAGCATTAATTGTCATGATAGAGAAAAAGGAGAGGAATTGTTTTATGTTTTGTTCAGGGAAAGCTTGTTTCTCAAAAGAGACATTTCCCGTTCTTAACCATCTCCTGTTTTTCCATTCATGAAACACTTTTAACAAATACATGACAAACAAATAAATAAATAAATACACTTTCAATAAATATATGTGGAACAAAAATAAGTTAACACTTTCAAAAGAGTTGTTCACATTCACATTGTTGGTGCCGCCCTCATAAACAAAAGAACGACGGGTGCAGAAGTAGAAAAACAAGGTATGGGAAATATAAAAGAAAACAAGATTAATTTCATTCTTTATGTGTGGCTTCACTTTTCCTCGTCCAGGCAGATTGTGTGCAGTGTTTCTATAGCAAGTCTCAGCTATTTCCTTTCCCTTCTTGTAAAAAGTCCATCATTTGTTCGTTTCTCCATCGAAGAAGACTTTATTGGGGCTTTGGCGTCGCCCTGCATCCTTTTGCATCTATTGTCAAACTAAAAGGAACTTAGAAAGGTGGCTCTAAAAAGCCGGTTTGACCAGCCTTTGTTATTCTAATTTCACTTTCCTATCATGTTGTACTTTCAAGGACTTCTCAGGAAAGATTTGGACTTAATTCAATACAATATTCACATGCTAATTTCTTTGTACATTGAAAGAGTTATTAGTCACTGTAATGCACCCTACTATACCAACCCAGTTGTTGTTCATGTAATCTATTGATTCGTGTTCACCAACACGATTTTTGCATTTTTTTCGTGTCACACAGAACGATTTTAAAAGCAATGTATTTCTATTGGTAGTATGTTTCGTGCCTGCAACACGTCTTTTTGTCCGGTCGGGTCTTGGAAGACCAGAAGCTGTGTGGTTCATAAAACATGTTCTTACTCAATATCTTACCCTAAGCCTAACCCTATCCCTTTTATTTTAAATTGTATAATGTCTGAGTTTTTGTGCCGTCAGTGAGGAAAAGAAATGGCTCAGAGCCTCAGAATACTGACATCTGGATTTTATGACATCTTTTTTTCTTCTAATTTGTTATTATTTGGTGCAGGCACGAAACATGCTACCAATATAAATACATTGCTTCTAAAATCGTTCTGTGTCAGAATACTGAAATCTGTATTTTTTTAAATGTCTTTTTCCTTCTAATTTGTTATTATTTACATTGCTTTTAAAATCGTTCTGTGTGACACGAAAAAAATGGCGAAATCGTGTTGGTGAACACGAATCAATAGATTAATTTCGTGACTATAACACGAAATGCCGTGAGACTGTGTTGCCTATACACACTGGTTGTTCAGTCGTTCCTCCACCGTGAGAGATCGAACACAAAATCCCCATCACAAAAATGCTTTCTTGAACTAATCTGAAGCTAACATGAAGATTTAGTCATGTGAGACAACCCAAATCAGTGTCTTTCTCCTGGCAATCATGAAGGCTTGTGCCTTGTTTACATAATATAATACAGATTATAAATTAGCCTTGTAGTTTTAATGCTTAGGGACAATTATGAGAGTTACAATCTCGTCAACTTGATAAAAAGAACTGCAAAAATGTCCACAGATTGCTGGCAAAGAGGCCGCATAGCAACAATAGCAACCAGTTAGCTCTGGATTAAAGCACTGATGCTAATGCAAATATTTTAGCTAATTTAAAAGCAGCTATGATAGGCTTACACTATTATTTTGTATCTGGTGTCATTTGTTAACAAACCATACAATGTGACAGGCAAAAGTAGTTAAATTAGTCTTTTTAAAGTATGTGACCACAAGGCTAGTTTTGGGTTAGCCATCTCAAAAAACCACAACACTAATGCTAACATTATATTTAACATCTAACATTTTCAGCAACTTTTGAAACTATCAGTCCATATGTTCAGTTAGAAGTAAAAGTATTGTCTCATTATTTTTTATCAGGCAAATATAACTTGTGCCAGCTAAAATGACAGCTTTAGCTAGCTAGCTTGTTAGGCTAACAGTAGCTCAATGAGTTGGCAGAAAACTCAAGCTAACTCCTTTTAAAACAATAACCTTTAAAAGGGTCTTAAATATGAGTGTGATAGCTATCATGTATATTATATTATGCCTTAGATGCAGAATGAAAAGTGAGCCTATGACTTGTATGTAGCATGTTGAGAAAACCAAATAAGCCTATTAATGGTTGCTAAGCTATGCTTTGAGAACTGCTTTTCGAGGCAGGGTTTAACTAATGTAAGTTAGGCTAACTCCGACCGCTAACGCCTCTTTTAGCTTCTGCTAACATTAGAATGGAGAGACGTAAAAGCTCAATGCTATTATGCTAACAGTACAACAGTAATGTTAGCACAATAGTACTGTTAGAGTACAAAGTATGCACAACACTTCAGCTTTTTGAGGAATCCAAAGTTAGCTAGTTTGGTTTCTAAGCTTCACTTGAACAATGTAAGCTTTGGCTAACGTTAGCATTCAGACTGTGGACTTTGTATCCCATCTTTCAAGGTAGAGTCGCACTTGGGAGGAATTACAGGAGAAACAACGGCTTCGTAAATGAATATTGTATTTATAAAGACTTGGAAAACATTCCTCAACAAACAGACCCAGCTTTCAGTGCCATTTCTACGTCAGCTTAAATTCATGCGGCTACTTTTTTCCTTCCTTTGCTACCAAATGAATACATCTTGCTAGCTACTCTCTGTTTAATCTCCATCTATCTATCCCTCTCTACTCCTCTAGTGTGAATTTTCACTTGTGAGACATTCTAACTGTGGTGTGACGACTAGTGTCCTCTAAATCTAACTAGCTATCCACTTGTTCTCCTCCGTTAAAGGCAATACGGTATCATAGCTTTATCAGTGTAATTCAGAAATAACCGTGGGAAATGTATGTTTCTCAAACACTCAAGGAAAATCCGATGTTAAGCTAGCTAAAGGGCTACGTAGATCCATTCTCCGTCATTCTTGCCCTGCTCTCAGACTCCCTGATGGGTAAAGAACAGCATTATGTCTGCTAATTATCTTTAGAGAAATCCACTTTAACGATCAAGTATATTCCTGTAACTCTTTTCGTAAGACATCCTTATTTTGCTTGAGAACACACATTTGTCTTCATTTCGAAAGTGAGGAGAGCGGGTTTCCTGTCTCCACACGAGGAGGTGTTGATGATCCAGGTGTCAGAAAATAATAAAAGACGTTTGAGTGACGGATGGAGGTTTCCTGGTGGATTTGAACCACGTGTTGTGAGTGCAGCTTTGTGAGAAGGTCGTGTGCTTTTTGGATTTGTTGAGCGGATGAACAATGTTTTTCCATGGCTGTCATCTTTTCCTGTATAGAGTGGTGCAGGAATGAGTCCTAAAGCCCGGGAATGAGTCAGCATTTTATCACCTGGTCTGGAGGTCAATGGTTTCTGAATGTGTTTTTGGTTGTTGTTGCTATCAAGTGTCTAAATGATACGACTTAACGACTAAACAAAGTCATGTGACCGTGCTGTAGTTCCTTTATAGCCCAACATTAGCCGCCTTTAGCTTAGCGGTGGTGACGTGAAGTCATGTGACTGTGAAGTCATGTGACCGTGCTGTAGTTCCTTTATAGCCCAACATTAGCCGCCTTTAGCTTAGCGGCGGTGACGTGAAGTCATGTGACCGTGTGTGTAGTTAGTTTATAGCCCACATTAGCCGCCTTTAGCTTAGCGGTGGTGACGTGAAGTCATGTGACCGTGAAGTCATGTGACCGTGCTGTAGTTCCTTTATAGCCCAACATTAGCCACCTTTAGCTTAGCGACGGTGATGTGAAGTCATGTGACCGTGCTGTAGTTCGTTTATAGCCCAACATTAGCCACCTTTAGCTTAGCGACGGTGATGTGAAGTCATGTGACCGTGCTGTAGTTCCTTTATAGCCCAACATTAGCCGCCTTTAGCTTAGCGGTGGTGACGTGAAGTCATGTGACCGTGCTGTCGTTCCTTTATAGCCCAACATTAGTTTTTTACTTCAGAAATCATAAAGTGGTGTTAATGTGTGGAGATTATCCTGCTGAACTTAAACGTGTAAGTATTATAAATGTTAAGAATATTTTCTGCAATAACCCAAAATCACATGGAGAAATCCCATTGGACCAGGGAGATGCTGCCTTCAGGGACCAACATAGAAATACAACATTACGGCACCACTCTATTTCCTTGTTTGTTGGGACTTCTTGCACCATCTTGTCTTCAGGCTCTGATGAGAAGCTTTTGTCTCTGAAGTCTGACACACTTCTGCTAAAATCCGGGAAAATTCTCCGTCATTTCCCAAGATCAGCTTCAAGGAAAAATGTCCCCCTCCTCCTTTACATTGCTTTGGAATAATGGCAAGAAGCAAGGAAGGACGTGAGGAAAGTAGTCTAGTTGCAGCTCATAGAGTCCTGTCGTGAACCCGGACATGTTGAGTACCCCAAAGGTTTATGTCGGAGCCAAAATGCTACTTAGCCTAAGTTTATTATTTGTATTATCATTACTTGTTTGCGTACATTTATTTGTATTTGTTGAGCACTTCCACATGGGTGTGGTGTTGTTTTTAGGTCACCTGTTACCTTGCGCTGACATAAGTTATTGTGTGTTTGATTTGTTTATTAAAGTACTGGCAACCCAGCTTGAAGAAAACTGCCGGATGCCAGAAGTGGGAAGTAGTGGAGTACAAATACTTCGTTACTGTACTAAGTACATTTTTCTGGTATCAGTACTTTACTCCACTACTTATTTTTCTGACGACTTTCTACTTTTTACATTTTGCATTTTGAACACAAATACCTGTACTTTCTACTTCTTACATGTTGAAACAATACCTGTACTTTCTACTTCTTACATGTTGAACCCAAATACCTGTACTTTCTACTTCTTACATGTTGAACCCAAATACCTGTACTTTCTACTTCTTACATGTTGAACCCAAATACCTGTACTTTCTACTCTTACATGTTGAACCCAAACACCTGTACTTTCTACTTCTTACATGTTGAACCCAAACACCTGTACTTTCTACTTCTTACATGTTGAACCCAAACACCTGTACTTTCTACTTCTTACATGTTGAACCCAAACACCTGTACTTTCTACTTCTTACATGTTGAACCCAAAACACCTGTACTTTCTACTTCTTACATGTTGAACCCAAATACCTGTACTTTCTACTTCTTACATTTCCCAAACAGGCTGGTTCCTTTAGTTTGAATGTGTGTTTGGTGGCGTGATCATTATTATTTAGAGTCATTGCGTGCCTATTGATTTGAACACGATCCGTGTATCCATCATTTCCTGGTCTTCTCTAAAGAAGAGGGACCAATGAAAACGTTGTCATGTTGCCGTTGTTCAGCATGGAAACATTCATTAGCTAACAATGACATTATTGTTCTATTAATATAAAGGGAGGTCAGGTACTCTTTAAACAGCTGCTAGTTATGGGTACTTTTTACTGAAGTACATTTCAAAGCCCTCTTTACTTTGACTTGAGTAAAGAAGTTTAGTCAGTACTTCTACTTTCACCAGAGTATTTTAAACACGAGTATCTGTACTTCTACTTGAGTAAAGGATGTGTGTACTGTCCTCTCTCTGCCGGATGCTAACCTGATGGGACATTTGCCAAACTTTGGAGGTACTCAACATTTCCCAGATTCTCACGCTGGCAACTAGACTGGACTAAATAGGAAAAGGATGAGGGGAGGACTGAGGGAAGGAGGAGAAAAAGGCCTTTTAGGACGACCCTCTTCCCAGACATTCGTTCAGGGGTGAGACTGCGTCCCGTTAGACGCCGACAGGAGTCTGGTCTTGTCTTTTCCCGACTCTTTTCTCTGTAAAGTCGTCCCGCTGCTGCTTCCCTCCGCCGGACGATCCTTTTCCACCGATCTCGCTCAGAACCGCTTTCGGAGCGTCGGGAATTCTGCCGGGAAGGAGTGGAGGGCCGGGAGATCTGACAGCCGTCTTCTCATCTGAGGGGCCAGAGGTGGGACAACAGAGAGAGGAGACTTGAAACAAACAATACTGGAGGAAGGGGAAGAAGAAGTACTCTGATTTTAATTAAAGTAAAGTAGCAATACTACAGGGAAGAAGTACTCTGTTACAAGTAAGAGTCCTGCATTCAAATATAGTGAAAGTAGAGACAGTAAAAGTAGTCGTTGTGCAGATTGGTCCATTTCAGAATAATATATATGATATGTTTATAATGATTGATCATGAAATGTTCTCAAAGCTGGTAAAGGTGCAGCTAGTTTGAATGACTTACTGATGGATATCTGAAGCTATAATTATAGGTACATGTTTATTTATTAGTGTATTTATATTTATATTAGCTAAATATAGTGTGTGTGTGGTGTGTGTGTGTGTGTGTGTGTGTGTGTGTGTGTGTGTGTGTGTGTGTGTGTGTGTGTGTGAGTGTGAGTGTGAGTGTGAGTGTGTGGTGGGTGTGTGTGTGTTGTGTGTGTGTTGTGTGTTTGTGAGTGAGTGAGTGAGTGTGTGTGTGTATGTGTGGTGTGTGTGTGGTGTGTGAGCGTGTGTGTGTGTGTGTGTGTGTAGGTGTGTAGGTGTGTGTAGGTGTGTGTGTAGGTGTGTGTAGGTGTGTAGGTGTGTAGTGTGTGTAGGGTGTAGGTGTGTAGGTGGTGTAGGTGTGTGTGTGTGTGTGTGTAGGTGTGTAGGTGTGTGTGTGTGTGTGTAGGTGTGTAGGTGTGTGTAGGGTGTGTGTGTGTGTGTGTGTGTGTGTGTGTGTGTGTGTGTAGGTGTGTGTGTGTGTGTGTGTGTGTGTGTGTGTGTGAGAGTGTGTGTGTGAGTGTGGGTGTGTGTGTGTGTGTGTGTGTGTGTGTGTGTGTGTGTGTGTGTGTGAGAGTGTGTGTGTGAGTGTGTGTGTGTGTGTGTGTGTGTGTGTGAGAGTGTGTGTGTGAGTGTGGTGTGTGTGTGTGTGTGGTGTGTGTGTGTGTGTGTGTGTGGTGTGTGTGTGTGTGTGTGTGTGAGTGTGTGTGTGTGTGTGTGTGTGTGTGTGTGTGTCTTACCAGCCAGTGCCTGCACAGAGGGCTGATCATGAGAGCTCAGCAGCTGAGCCTGAATCGTTTCCACCACTCTCTTAAATCTGCGACGGACCTGAGAGCAGAGAGAGGAGCAACTGTGATTCATTTATTGTGTTTTTTTTTAAGCCTACAAAAAAAATGGAGATGTTGAATTCATGGAGGACATCCTCATGAATGAATAAGGGGAACTGTGGCTTCAAAATACAAAGACAGTTAAAGTGAGAACAGGGGTCACACTAGAGGCTCACAATACTATATGAACCTGAAAATGCCATATTTCCACAAGTTTGGTAAAAATACTTCATTCAAAAGTACTATTGAAATGTGAAGTGATGTTCCTGGGGAAAGTCGATATAATGGATAATGACAATAAGTACATTTTTAACATTTTATAAGTTGGAAGTGGACGAGCCAAGAGGTTCCGACGGAGGGAGAGTGGATGGACGTGATCCATGAGACATATGAGAAAAGTTGACATATGCACTGAGACTACAGAGCACATGTGTCAAACCTAAGGCCCGGGGGCCAAATCAGGCCCGTGGTGGATTTAATTTCGGCCCGCAGGATAATTTCTAATTACTATTAGATCTGGCCCTCCGGTATATTGCACCTTCACTCCATCCTGAGGGTCTCCTCAGCTCAGAGCCTGACCCCAAACATTGATGACCTTGCACCCAAGATGAGATGCCAAGTATCTGAGCTAGCATCACAGAGCAGCACACTGAGTTTACATGGATGTTTCCTTCTGCACTTTCTCTCACGCCAACAGAGCATGCTTGGGTTTCTCTTTGAGGGAAATAGTTTTCTTGAAGCTGCTGTTGGCCTGTGGAGAAATGTCATCATAAGAAATGAATGCAACTGATTATTTAATGTTTCATGTTGTTTTTATAGGCAATCATTGAAGCTTTGTTAGTTCCAGGTTTAATATGTGCAATAAGTTCATTTCAATAGTTCTGCAATAAACATGAACCAGTCCGGCCCGTGACTAGCACCATTTTTTAATTTGGCCACTGTGTATTTGAGTTGGACCCCCCTGGTACAGAGGGAAAGGTTTGAGAAGAGGTGGAAGGGACGGCGGGATTTGTGAGGCCCACAAGGCCAGATTTAGTTGAGCTTAAAAAAGGAGGGTTGCTGAATGACTGAGAGCTCTTGCCCGTCTATGAGTCTGTTTGTTCCTCTGCTCGTTAACCTGTAAAGAAAGGAACAAAATGAACACATTACCTGCGATCAGGCTGAAGGTGACGCTGTAGATCCCCAGCTCTCTCTTCCCCTCCCTCTCTCTCGCTCTCTCGCCCTCAGAGAAACCAATGTCCACCTGAAGAGAATATCAGAGATTAGAGATCATAATAATAATAATAATAATAATAATACAGGTTATTTATAAAGCGCTTTTCATGGTGCTCAAAGCGCTTTACAAGCAGATGGTGATTAATATCAGTTGTGTGTTTCTTTCACTTATCCATCTCATCAGTGTTACATGCCACCACCAGGGGGCAGTGAAGATGGACACACTGCTGCTTTATGGAAACTACAAGATAAATGAAATATTGTGAGCTCATCTATGTGTCTGCAAATATAAATACAACATGCAATATCAGTACAAAACACTACGTTGATGTATATTAGTTGTATTATTGTAACACATAATACATCAATATCTTACATATTAAAGGCTCAACAGAATATATTTTTGAATATATGGGCCCTTTAATATTGGACTACTTGCAGTAACAGTGCATTTTATTATAATTGTTAACAAATAATCTACTCTACTGAGACAACATTTATTTTTACCATTTGATATTTTCCCCCACAATTGTAGTCCTTCATTTTACACTTATTTAGTTATTTGTTTTTTTCATGTTGTGTGTGTGAGCGAATACAGCAACTCTGTGCTGTGATATATGCAATATGAATTCTGCCTAAACGCAGGCTAAAGCTGCTTGAAGGTTTTAGATTAGCATTAAATATGAATGTTCTATAATTAATATTTTTATATGATGCTGATATTACAACATTTAAACTCTTCACAGGGAGCATTTGCATATCGAAATAATTTATAATTATCCACATGATATACTCTGCATGTTTTAATGTTACTGGCCAGGCCACATGGGGATGGATAGTTAATAAGAACGCAGAAATACCTGGAACTTGACGGGCTTCTGGAAGACAGACGGGCCCCCGGAGGACTTGTACTCTGCCCGGAAACTATTCTGAGAAACAACACTGTGGCTGAGGGACGGGATCTGAGAGGAGAGAGAGAAAACACTCAGAGGAACTAAACGCCAAATACAGCTTATATAAGGGACTACAGCACGGTCACATGACTTCACGTCACCACCGCTAAGCTAAAGGAGGCTAATGTTGGTCTATAAAGGAACTACAGCACGGTCACATGACTTCACGTCACCACCACTAAGCTAAAGGAGGCTAATGTTGGGCTATAGAGGAACTAAGCACGGTCACATGACTTCACGTCACCACGCTAAAGCTAAAGGAGGCTAATGTTGGGCTATAATGGAACTACAGCACGGTCACATGACTTCACGTCACCACCGCTAAGCTAAAGGGGCTAATGTTGGGCTATAATGGAACTACAGCACGGTCACATGACTTCACGTCACCACCACTAAGCTAAAGGAGGCTAATGTTGGGCTATAATGGAACTACAGCACGGTCACATGACTTCACGTCACCACCGCTAAGCTAAAGGTGGCTAATGTTGGGCTATAATGGAACTACAGCACGGTCACATGACTTCACGTCACCACCGCTAAGCTAAAGGAGGCTAATGTTGGGCTATAATGGAACTACAGCACGGTCACATGACTTCACGTCACACCACTAAGCTAAAGGTGGCTAATGTTGGGCTATAAAGGAACTACAGCACGGTCACATGACTTCACGTCACCACCACTAAGCTAAAGGAGGCTAATGTTGGGCTATAATGGAACTACAGCACGGTCACATGACTTCACGTCACCACCGCTAAGCTAAAGGTGGCTAATGTTGGGCTATAATGGAACTACAGCACGGTCACATGACTTCACGTCACCACCGCTAAGCTAAAGGTGGCTAATGTTGGGCTATAAAGGAACTACAGCACGGTCACATGACTTCACGTCACCACCGCTAAGCTAAAGGAGGCTAATGTTGGGCTATATAGGAACTACAGCACGGTCACATGACTTCACACACCACCGCTAAGCTAAAGGAGGCTAATGTTGGGCTATAAAGGAACTACAGCACGGTCACATGACTTCACGTCACCACCGCTAAGCTAAAGGTGGCTAATGTTGGCTGTAAAGGAACTACAGCACGGTCACATGACTTCACGTCACCACCGCTAAGCTAAAGGAGGCTAATGTTGGGCTGTAAAGGAACTACAGCACGGTCACATGACTTCACGTCACCACCGCTAAGCTAAAGGTGGCTAATGGGCTATAAGGAACTACAGCACGGTCACATTACTTCACGTCACACCGCTAAGCTAAAAGGGCTAATGTTGGGCTATAAAGGAACTACAGCACGGTCACATGACTTCACGTCACCACCGCTAAGCTAAAGGAGGCTAATGTTGGGCTATATAGGAACTACAGCACGGTCACATGACTTCACTACACCACCGCTAAGCTAAAGGAGGCTAATGTTGGCTATAAAGGAACTACAGCACGGTCACATGACTTCACGTCACCACCGCTAAGCTAAAGGTGGCTAATGTTGGGCTGTAAAGGAACTACAGCACGGTCACATGACTTCACGTCACCACCGCTAAGCTAAAGGAGGCTAATGTTGGGCTGTAAAGGAACTACAGCACGGTCACATGACTTCACGTCACCACCGCTAAGCTAAAGGTGGCTAATGTTGGGCTAAAAGGAACTACAGCACGGTCACATGACTTCACGTCACCACCGCTAAGCTAAAGGAGGCTAATGTTGGGCTGTAAAGGAACTACAGCACGGTCACATGACTTCACGTCACCACCGCTAAGCTAAAGGTGGCTAATGTTGGGCTATAAAGGAACTACAGCACGATCACATGACTTCACATCACCACCGCTAAGCTAAAAGTGGCTAATGTTGGGCTATAAAGGAACTACAGCACGATCACATGACTTCACGTCACCACCGCTAAGCTAAAGGTGGCTAATGTTGGGTGTGATGACGTTTAGTCGTCTCATTTAGACACTTATACGATATGAAATCCACCAGTGGGGTATTTACTGACGTATCTCTTCAGCTTGTGTTAAAACCACAGACTTCATTTCAGACTAAAAACACATTCAGAAACCATTGACCTCCAGACCACGGGACAGGAAGTGATGAAATGCTGACTCATGCCAGGGGTTTAGGACTCATTCCTGCACCTCTATATATATATAGTATCATATATGAATGTTTAAACTCACGGAGAGGAACGCGTGCACGATGTCCGCCTTGATGGAGCTGAGCGGTTTGTCTCGAATCATCACGAAGATCTGCTCCTCTTTCTCCAGAGTGATGAAGTTCCCGAACCACGACTTCTTAGCCAGTCTGCAAACAAGCAAGGGTTGGATAACATAGGATAAGATAGGATAGATAAGATAAGATAAGATAAGATAGGATAGGATAAGAGAAGATAAGATAGGATAGGATAAGATAAGATAGGATAGGATAAGATAGGATAGGATAAGATAGGATAAGATAGGATAGGATAAGATAGGATAAGATAAGATAAGATAGATAACATAAGATAAGATAGGATAAGATAGGATAGGATAAGATAGGATAAGATAAGATAATGATAGATAACATAAGATAAGATAGGATAAGATAGGATAACATAAGATAAGATAGGATAAGATAGGATAACATAAGATAAGATAGGATAAGATAGGATAACATAAGATAAGATAGGATAGGATAAGATAGGATAGGATAAGATAGGATAAGATAAGATAGGATAAGATAAGATAAGATAGATAACATAAGATAAGATAGGATAAGATAGGATAACATAAGATAAGATAGGATAAGATAGGATAACATAAGATAAGATAGGATAGGATAAGATAGGATAAGATAAGATAAGATAGGATAAGATAAGATAAGATAGGATAATATCAGAATACTTTTTTTAGTCCCAAAGAGGGGAAAAGTACTTTGTTAGAAAAGAGCCAAAGACAGCTTAATGTTACCAGATAAGATAGGAAGTACTTTATTGATACCAATCTGGGAAATGTTTGCGTTATAAAAAAACAGGCATTGTACATAAGAGAAATTAAAAGAGTAGAAATAAACAATTCTAAAAAATGAAAACATCTCACAATAGAAATAAAACAGCATTAAAAAACTAAAACAGTAGATTTCGTTAAGAATGTGACTCTTAATGGCAGTTGTGATTTTGAGGCTATTTCAGGCCGTTTTGAACATTTGACAGATTAATGCTTAATTCTCTCAGAAAGTTACTGAAAGATACACTTTGGTGGGTAAAAGCTGAACACAAAAGCTTTTTGTGTTCAGTAGGAAGTACTTTGTTTTAGTAAAGTAGGAAGTACTTTGTTTTAGTAGATTTCATTAAGAATGTGACTCTTAATGGCAGTTTGTGATTTTGAGGCTATTTCAGTGAAACAAGGCCGTTTTGAACATTTGACAGATTTATGCTTAATTCTCTCAGAAAGTTACTGAAGGATACATTTTTGTGTTTAAAAGCTGACCATACCATGAAGTACTTTGTTTTAGTAAAACATATACATTTTTATCAATTGATTATAATAAGTTCGGTGTTGGTAATTAACAAAGTAAATGGACTCTGTATAAAGACCAACTTTGAGATACTTACTTTACGTATTTCCATCGTATGTTATTTTATGTATGCATTGAACATGTTTTGCATTTGAACATGTTTTGCATTTGAACATGTTTTGCATTTGAACATGTTTTGCATTGGACGCAGTAAAAAGAACACGTTAACAGAGAGAAAATGCGAATTGAGGCATAGCGTAAATACATATTCACTATATAGCTAACCATGCTATTATGCTATACTAATTGAATTATTTCCCGCACTTCACTTTGTTATTACGACATTTGATGTATGTATGAATGCTAGCTTTACTCTTCTCTTTGTACTTGTGTAACGACAATAAATGCTTCTATATTATTATGATCAGTAGTCACGTAGAAGTTAGGTTCATGATTCTGGAAACAGGAGTTGATATAAATCGATGTCCTGGAGGCTGAGAGCATCTCTAAAACACCAAATGGACCGTTTTGAAATGTTGATTTGCACTTTTAGATATTGTAAAGTAGAGAAAGACTTACTCTGGACTGGACTCTGGAGTCAGACTGGACATGTCCTCTGATGTGGGAACTACACAAAGAAAAAGAGTGAGTACCAAAAAAGGAAAAGGGCAGTGAGTCCTGACGACAGGCTCGACAGTAATTGGCCTAATTGCAGATTATCAGAGACATTAGAGACGAAGCCTGAGGCAGAACACACACTTAGTAATAATACACTCTGAACTGGATGTGGAGACAAACTGTTAGCAGAGCATCAAGGTCACAGTGATGGAGAAACATGTCCTACATTACCCATAATCCCCTCTGTTTCAGCCCTGTTTCCAAAGTGCTGATTCTCTGTCTGTTACTTTAGATGAAAATAAGGAGCCCCTCCCCACGCCCCTCTGAGAGAGATTTGGTTACAAAGAACTCAATGGTGCTCTAGGAGGAGATTCAGGTGATAAGGTGGGGGGGGGGGGTTACCTTGGTTGCTGATTGGCTAATGGTTACACAAGACAACATCGTTATGACATCATCAAGTGGCCAAAATCTGATCAGCTCATTTTCAGACAGGTTTTTATAGAAATGGATCAAAAGAGAGAGAATCTTTGTTCCTGAAACGTTCAGAGTCTCTTTCCACAGAGGGGACACATGTTGATGAAGAAGAGACATGAAGAAGAGGGGACACATGTTGATGAAGAAGAGACATGAAGAAGAGGGACACATGTTGATGTAGAAGAGACATGAAGAAGAGGGGACACATGTTGATGAAGAAGAGACATGAAGAAGAGGGGACACATGTTGATGAAGAAGAGACATGAAGAAGAGGGACACATGTTGATGTAGAAGAGACATGAAGAAGAGGGGACACATGTTGATGAGAAGAGACATGAAGAAGAGGGGACACATGTTGATGAAGAAGAGACATGAAGAAGAGGGGACACATGTTGATGAAGAAGAGACATGAAGAAGAGGGGACACATGTTGATGTAGAAGAGACATGAAGAAGAGGGACACATGTTGATGAAGAAGAGACATGAGAAGAGGGGACACATGTTGATGAAGAAGAGACATGAAGAAGAGGGGACACATGTTGATGTAGAAGAGACATGAAGAAGAGGGACACATGTTGATGAAGAAGAGACATGAAGAAGAGGGGACACATGTTGATGAAGAAGAGACATGAAGAAGAGGGGACACATGTTGATGAAGAAGAGACATGAAGAAGAGGGGACACATGTTGATGTAGAAGAGACATGAAGAAGAGGGGACACATGTTGATGAAGAAGAGACATGAAGAAGAGGGGACACATGTTGATGAAGAAGAGACATGAAGAAGAGGGGACACATGTTGATGAAGAAGAGACATGAAGAAGAGGGGACACATGTTGATGAAGAAGAGACATGAAGAAGAGGGGACACATGTTGATGAAGAAGAGACATGAGAAGAGGGGACACATGTTGATGTAGAAGAGACATGAAGAAGAGGGGACACATGTTGATGTAGAAGAGACATGAAGAAGAGGGGACACATGTTGATGAAGAAGAGACATGAAGAAGAGGGGACACATGTTGATGTAGAAGAGACATGAAGAAGAGGGGACACATGTTGATGTAGAAGAGACATGAAGAAGAGGGGACACATGTTGATGAAGAAGAGACATGAAGAAGAGGGGACACATGTTGATGTAGAAGAGACATGAAGAAGAGGGGACACATGTTGATGTAGAAGAGACATGAAGAAGGGGGACACATGTTGATGAAGAAGAGACATGAAGAAGAGGGGACACATGTTGATGTAGAAGAGACATGAAGAAGAGGGGACACATGTTGATGTAGAAGAGACATGAAGAAGGGGGACACATGTTGATGAAGAAGAGACATGAAGAAGAGGGGACACATGTTGATGAAGAGACATGAGAAGAGGGGACACATGTTGATGTAGAAGAGACATGAAGAAGAGGGGACACATGTTGATGAAGAAGAGACATGAAGAAGAGGGGACACATGTTGATGTAGAAGAGACATGAAGAAGAGGGACACATGTTGATGAAGAAGAGACATGAAGAAGAGGGGACACATGTTGATGTAGAAGAGACATGAAGAAGAGGGGACACATGTTGATGAAGAAGAGACATGAAGAAGAGGGGACACATGTTGATGAAGAAGAGACATGAAGAAGAGGGGACACATGTTGATGTAGAAGAGACATGAAGAAGAGGGGACATGTTGATGTAGAAGAGACATGAAGAAGAGGGGACACATGTTGATGTAGAAGAGACATGAAGAAGAGGGGACACATGTTGATGAAGAAGAGACATGAAGAAGAGGGGACACATGTTGATGAAGAAGAGACATGAAGAAGAGGGGACACATGTTGATGTAGAAGAGACATGAAGAAGAGGGGACACATGTTGATGTAGAAGAGACATGAAGAAGAGGGGACACATGTTGATGTAGAAGAGACATGAAGAAGAGGGGACAATGTTGATGTAGAAGAGACATGAAGAAGAGGGGACACATGTTGATGAAGAAGAGACATGAAGAAGAGGGGACACATGTTGATGTAGAAGAGACATGAAGAAGAGGGACACATGTTGATGAAGAAGAGACATGAAGAAGAGGGGACACATGTTGATGTAGAAGAGACATGAAGAAGGATTTAATGTCCTAGAACAAAAGGTGATCCGTCTCTTCAATGTGTCTCAACCACAGACCTTACTTCCAGCTAGTTTCCTAAATCCTATGGAGAGATCCCATTGGCTCTGAGACCAGGGAACAGGAAGTGTTGAAATGCTGACTCACTTCCTGGTTTAGGACTCATTGCCGCACACTCTATTGGTGACCTTTAAAACCCTCACCTTGAAGTTGCGTCGATGAAAGCGCGGCGACCCCAGCAAGTGTTCTTGAACGAGTTGAGTCTCGTCCTCCAGTGGGCGGAGCTTGAAGCGGCCAATCCCCCGCTTCCTCCCGGGCTGGAGGGCGGAGTCAGAGACAGAGAAGCCCCGCCCCCTCCTCCTCCGTCCACTCGGGAGGAAGAGGAGGAGGAGGAAGAGGAGGGAGGAGGAGTGTTTGAGGAGGAAGAGGGGTGGTGTTGGATTTGATGCACAGGTGTTCCCAGAGGGGTGGGCAGCGGAGAACCCTGAGGAGTCACCTGAGACACAGGAGGGGAATTAGAAGAGGACGAGGAGGTGTTCTTGGATTTAAAGATGGACGGAGATGGGAAATTAAAGAAGCGAGGAGTGGGGGAGATAATGGGAGAAGGTGAAGGAGAAGGAGAGCGAGGAGTATGGAGGGGGAGGGACTTCATGGAGTGGAAGTGAGGGCGATCTTTGGGGTTTTTTGAGGGCAGGGTTTGGGTTTTTGGGTCTGGTTTTAGACGGATGGTAGGAGTGGTGGTAGGTCCTGGTTTAGGGTCTGGTTTGGAGGAGGAAGCTGAGGCGACTTCTGATTGGCTGAAAGTGAACACCGGGCTCTGATGGGACAGACAGAGAAGATGGAGAAGAGAGAGAGGGATGGAGAGATGAGAGAAAGATATGGTTATGAGTTATGGTTCATGGAAAGGATTCGTAAACAACCCCAAATCAGAAAGGAAAAGTGATCTGTTAGAGTGGTGCAGGGATGTTGGTTTCCTGTAGTAGAACCTGAAGGCAGCATCTCCCTGGTTCCCTCCACAAGAAGCCCATTGGACTTATTGTAGAAAAGTAGCTGATATAAAGCAGGCTATAAAGGAACTACAGCACGGTCACATGACCACCGCTAAGCTAAAGGTGGCTAATGTTGGGCTATAAAGGAACTACAGCACGGTCACATGACTTCACGTCACCACCGCTAAGCTAAAGGTGGCTAATGTTGGGCTATAAAGGAACTCAGCACGGTCACATGACTTCACGTCACCACCGCTAAGCTAAAGGTGGCTAATGTTGGGCTATAAAGGAACTACAGCACGGTCACATGACTTCACGTCACCACCGCTAAGCTAAAGGTGGCTAATGTTGGGCTATAAAGGAAACAGCACGGTCACATGACTTCACGTCACCACCGCTAAGCTAAAGGTGGCTAATGTTGGGCTATAAAGGAACTACAGCACGGTCACATGACTTCACGTCACCACCGCTAAGCTAAAGGAGGCTAATGTTGGGCTATAAAGGAACTAAGCACGGTCACATGACTTCACGTCACCACCGCTAAGCTAAAGGCGGCTAATGTTGGGCTATAAAGGAACTACAGCACGGTCACATGACTTCACGTCACCACCGCTAAGCTAAAGGTGGCTAATGTTGGGCTATAAAGGAACTACAGCACGGTCACATGACTTCACGTCACCACCGCTAAGCTAAAGGCGGCTAATGTTGGGCTATAAAGGAACTACAGCATGGTCACATGACTTCACGTCACCACCGCTAAGCTAAAGGAGGCTAATGTTGGGCTATAAAGGAACTACAGCACGGTCACATGACTTCACGTCACCACCGCTAAGCTAAAGGCGGCTAATGTTGGGCTATAAAGGAACTACAGCACGGTCACATGACTTCACGTCACCACCGCTAAGCTAAAGGTGGCTAATGTTGGGCTATAAAGGAACTACAGCACGGTCACATGACTTCACGCACCCCGCTAAGCTAAAGGAGGCTAATGTTGGGCTATAAAGGAACTACAGCACGGTCACATGACTTCACGTCACCACCGCTAAGCTAAAGGAGGCTAATGTTGGGCTATAAAGGAACTACAGCACGGTCACATGACTTCACGTCACCACCGCTAAGCTAAAGGTGGCTAATGTTGGGCTATAAAGGAACTACAGCACGGTCACATGACTTCACGTCACCACCGCTAAGCTAAAGGCGGCTAATGTTGGGCTATAAAGGAACTACAGCACGGTCACATGACTTCACGTCACCACCGCTAAGCTAAAGGAGGCTAATGTTGGGCTATAAAGGAACTACAGCACGGTCACATGACTTCACGTCACCACCGCTAAGCTAAAGGAGGCTAATGTTGGGCTATAAAGGAACTACAGCATGGTCACATGACTTCACGTCACCACCGCTAGCTAAAGGAGGCTAATGTTGGGCTATAAGGAAACTACAGTGTGAAATGCCTGAAATGTAAATGACTCATTTACAGATTTTATGACCCATTCCTGCACCATCTATTCTGGGGTGTTGTTATGTTTGTGTTATGTCATCATGCACACACAGACGTTAGTATGAGGCAGCATGGTGTGTTCATGAAATGGTAATGTGTGTATGACTGAGGATGAAAAGCATAGCTAGCAACAACAGTCTGAGCAGAGGTTATCAGAAGAAACCAAAAAACAGCATCACAGGAAATTTGTTTTGTTTCCTCTGATGACCAAAACTGATATGTATATATTGCATTTACTGATAATATTTATAAGTTGACTATATATACAGTACATTGACATCTGGAACTGTATTAAGTCTACAACACTGCAGAGAGATAACAAATACTGATCGACTGCAACTGATACACAAACAGTGTCTGCCTCTTGGAAAACAAGTTCAAAGATAAGTCTGGGAATATTCTATTTTCTTTACCGAGACCAATACGAAGCAAAGACTCTTTGACTCCTATTGAACATCAGTATTTTCCTACAACAACTGCAGTTAAAACAGACTTACTTAAACAGCTATATTAATGAGTATATGTCTTAATGAAACCCTTCTTTCATGGTGGCAGGTGACATTAACCAGGTGCTCATTGTGTTCCCAGACAGCAGGTTGAACACTGTTTGTCTCCATGATAATAAACCCTAATGAAGCTGAGCTGTTTTCTACAGGTGAGTGAAGTCTTACCTGGGACTGCTCAGAGGACTGGAGCACAGACCTGTCGACTCCACTGACTGAACGGGACCTTTGGAACAAAGAAAGAAACAATGAAGGTGAATCAATCTATGTGCAAAAGATAAAGATATTCTGTATCTGACTTAGTGTTAAGCTTGTTATTGAGACTCTTAAAGGGCCCATGTCATGCTTTTCTGGTTATTAACCGTCCCCTTGTGTGTTATTGTTACGTTCCCTCCTAAACTAGGGGTACAAAGGCAGGTTGACGTCACTAAGTCCAAATGGACCAATCCGCACACACACATTCAGCTCAGACCCCACGCAGCAACCAGGAAAGACCCCAGTAACCCAGCTCACACTGTCCGCTCCTCACAGCAGCGAGCCCCGCAACGTCCCGCCAACACGGCACCCAGACCCCACGCAGCATTCTCATCTGTTTGTCATTACTGGTGTCATTTCCTGGTTGCTAACAAACGCCATTGTAACACATAATCACTGATGTTCAGCTGTAACGGTGGTGGACTCATCAGAACAGAGTGGGCGAGCTGACCAATCAGAGCACAGTGGGCTCATAGGGAGGGGGGGGGGGCAGGAGCTCCAACAAGCTGTAGGACAGAGAGTGAATACACAGACTATACAGAGATGCTGAATGAGAAACCAATGTGAGTTTGGAACATTGAACAATTTAAATATATTCTAGTAGACCTCAACAATGGAATTATGATCAGTAGAAATGGCCGTGACATGGGACCTTTAAGCTTGTTATGTTATTGAGACTTTTTTCTTGGAAAATTCGATTTTTTAAATCTTTTTCAGAAAAAATTATATTTTTCAGAAAATGTGATTATTTTCAGAAGGAATTGATATTTTTCACAATTTGACTTTTTTTTCACAATTTGACTTTTTTTTCACAATTTTTTGCAGAAATCCACTTTTTTCTTGGAAACTCACAAAAATATTCCCTTTTTTCTCAGATTGTTTCCTTTTTCCCAGAATGTGTATTTTTTCAGAATTTCACTTTTTTCCTCAGAATTTGCCTGTTTTCCCAGAATGTGTATCATTTCAGAATTTCCAATTTTTTCAATTTTTCACTTTTTTCCCCAATTATGAATATTCTCAAAATTACCATTTCTTCTCAAAATTTCAGTTTTTCCTCAAAATTACAGTTTTTTTCTCAAAATTTCAGTTTTTCCTCAAATTACAGTTTTTCTGAGAATGTCTACATTTTCTCAGAATTTATGGAGGGAACCAGGAAGATGCTGCCTTCAGGTTCCAACACAAAAATACGACATCCCTGCAAAGATAAAATAACATAGAAGAACCTGCCCTGATGTGTTATCTCACCTCTGGCTGTGTGCGTTAGAGTCCAGAGCCCTGCGAGGCGGGGTGGGAGACCCCTGATCTGTGACGCTCAGGACCTCCAGGCTCTTTCTCTCTGGACGACAGCGGCCATGACGCGTCAGCATGGGCGAGTCCACGCGCTTTCTGGGGGGTCTGAAGATAAGATAAGATAAGATAAGATAAGAAGTACTTTATTGATCCCAAGTTGGGACATGTTTGTGTTGCAGCAGCATAAAAAGACAAGGCATTTTACAAAACAAATTAAAAGACAAGAAATAAACAGAAAAAGTAGAAAATATACATGTTGAATTTACAAATGAACAATAACAAGATATAAAACAAGTTATTATATATACATAAGTATGTGAGGGATGGAATATTAAATATTAAACTGAATATATAAATGTAGAATGTACAGTGAGATTTTAAGTCCAAGAGAAGCTATGGAGATAATTATGTATTTATTATTATGTATGTGGGGAAACTTCTGAAGCAATGGAGACCCAGAGAGACACGAGGAGAGCTGGAGCTTTGATGGCAAACACTGACGGTTTATTTGGAGCTTCGGCCGGAGAATTCACAAGACATGTCACGGGCCACACGGATGAGAAGCCACGATCAATTCTGAAGAGCCTCCTGTAGCTCCAGGTTTTTAACTAGTTCAGAGTGTAATAATCAACATTCTTCAATAGAGAGACTAAACAGCTGAGGACACTGTTGTCGCTTATGGCTCGGGGTCATCTACACCCAGAGAAGGATGTGTTCCAGGTGTCCCACAACAATAACTATCTCTGACCGACAGCTGCCTGGTCACAAACTGGTAACCACAACAACTTGCTAGGGCAGCCCCTCCTTAAGGGAGATAACGGCTGCTCAAGGCTGGGCATCTACGTCAGAGGGCGAAGGAGGACATGCAGGGCAAATCATTCCCTGACAAAGTATACATTAATTGTGCAAGGAATGGATTACTAAATAGAATGACAACATTTCACATCATCAGAAGGTCACAGAGCAGGTTTCAGTATAAGTTTCAGTCATAATAAGAGCTGTTTGAAAACTCTATTTCATCGCGGGCAACATTAGGATTTTGGTTGCACTTTTTTGGTCACTTCAAGACTATACAAATAAACATATATACATATATAATATATATAAAATAATGTATTATATTATATTACATTATTGCCTCCGACCTCCCAATCCCAATGTAAATTGAACGAAGCATAATATTATTTAATGTTTCACTTTTTTCAGGACTTCACATTTTTTCACAATTTCACCTTTTTCTCGAAATTCATTTTTTCCTCAACATTTCACTTTTATCAGAATTGTGACTTTTTTTCTCAGAATTTTGAAATGTTCTCACGATTTAAAATGTTTCGCTAAATTTTGTATTATTTTCAGAATTTCACTTTTTCCACAGAATTTCACTTTTTCCACTTTTTCCACTTTTTTCTCAGAATATCACTTTTTCTTAGAATTTTGACTTTTTATTTCATAATTTCACTTTTTTCTCACATAATGTCACTTGTTTCTCAGAATTTCACATTTTTGTAAATAGGACTCAGTATAATAAAATTGAATGTTGTTACCGAGGTCGTTTCTGGCGGGCAGATCCTCGTCCTCACAGCTGGGATATCTTTCCTTCTGTCGAACAGGAGGTAGTAGATCATCTTCTCCTGGTTCTCCCTGAAGAACAGGAAGAGAGACAGAAACCAGAGAGACAGAAACCAGAGAGACAGAAAACAAGGTTAGAAAGAGAGGAGACAGAAACCAGAGAGACAGAAACCAGAGAGACAGAAACCAGAGAGACAGAACCAGAGAGACGAAACCAGAGAGACAGAAACCAGAGAGACAGAAAACAGAGAGACAGAAACCAGAGAGACAGAAACCAGAGAGACAGAAACCAGAGAGACAGAAAACAGAGAGACAGAAACCAGAGAGACAGAAACCAGAGAGACAGAAAACAGAGAGACAGAAACCAGAGAGACAGAAAACCAGAGAGACAGAAACCAGAGAGACAGAACAGAGAGGACAGAAACCGAGAGACAGAAACCAGAGCCAGACCAGAGAGACAGAAACCAGAGACAGAAACCAGAGAGACAGAAACCAGAGACAGAAACCAGAGAGACAGAAACCAGAGAGACAGAAAACAAGGTCAGAAAGAGAGGAGACAGAAACCAGAGAGACAGAAACCAGAGAGACAGAAACCAGAGAGACAGAAACCAGAGAGATAGAAACCAGAGAGACAGAAACCAGAGAGACAGAAACCAGAGAGACAGAAACCAGAGAGACAGAAACCAGAGAAACCAGAGAGACAGAAACCAGAGAGACAGAAACCAGAGAGACAGAAACCAGAGAGACAGAAACCAGAGAGACAGAAACCAGAGAGACAGAAACAGAGAGACAGAAACCAGAGAGACAGAAACCAGAGACAGAAACCAGAGAGACAGAAACCAGAGACAGAAACCAGAGAGACAGAAACCAGAGACAGAAACCAGAGAGACAGAAACCAGAGAGACAGAAAACAAGGTCAGAAAGAGAGGAGACAGAAACCAGAGAGACAGAAACCAGAGAGACAGAAACCAGAGAGACAGAAACCAGAGAGATAGAAACCAGAGAGACAGAAACCAGAGAGACAGAAACCAGAGAGACAGAAACCAGAGAGACAGAAACCAGAGAAACCAGAGAGACAGAAACCAGAGAGACAGAAACCAGAGAGACAGAAACCAGAGAGACAGAAACCAGAGAGACAGAAACCAGAGAGATAGAAACCAGAGAGACAGACAGAAACCAGAGAGATAGAAACCAGAGAGACAGAAACCAGAGAGACAGAAACCAGAGAACAGAAACCAGAGAGACAGAAACCAGAGAGACAGAAACCAGAGAGACAGAAACCAGAGAGACAGAAAACAGAGAGACAGAAACCAGAGAGACAGAAACCAGAGAGACAGAAACCAGAGAGACAGAAACCAGAGAGATAGAAACCAGAGAGACAGAAACCAGAGAGACAGAAACCAGAGAGACAGAAACCAGAGAGACAGAAACCAGAGACAGAAACCAGAGACAGAAACCAGAGAGACAGAAACCAGAGAGACAGAAACCAGAGAGACAGAAACCAGAGACAGAAACCAGAGAGACAGAAACCAGAGAGACAGACAGAAACCAGAGAGACAGAAACCAGAGAGACAGAAACCAGAGACAGAAACCGAGAGACAGAAACCAGAGAGACAGAAACCAGAGAGACAGAAACCAGAGAGACAGAAACCAGAGAGACAGAAACCAGAGAGACAGAAACCAGAGAGACACAGAAACCAGAGAGACACAGAAACCAGAGAGACAGAAAACCAGAGAGACACAGAACCAGAGAGACAGAAACCAGAGAGACAGAAACCAGAGAGACACAGAAACCAGAGAGACACAGAAACCAGAGAGACAGAAACCAGAGAGACAGAAACCAGAGAGACACAGAAACCAGAGAGACAGAAACCAGAGAGACAGGAAACAGAGAGACAGAAACCAGAGACAGAAAACAGAGAGACAGAAAACAGAGAGACAGAAACCAGAGACAGAAACCAGAGAGACAGAAACCAGAGAGACAGAAAACAGAGAGACAGAAACCAGAGAGACAGAAACCAGAGAGACAGAAACCAGAGAGACAGAAACCAGAGAGACAGAAACCAGAGAGATAGAAACCAGAGAGACAGAAACCAGAGGGACAGAAACCAGAGAGATAGAAACCAGAGAGACAGAAACCAGAGAGACAGACAGAAACCAGAGAGACAGAAACCAGAGAGACAGAAACCAGAGAGAGAAAACAGAGAGACAGAAACCAAGGTCAGAAAGAGAGGAGACAGAAACCAGAGAGACAGAAACCAGAGAGACAGAAACCAGAGAGACAGAAAACAGAGAGACAGAAACCAGAGAGACAGAAACCAGAGGACAGAAACCAGAGAGACAGAAAACAGAGAGACAGAAAACAGAGAGACAGAAAACAAGGTCAGAAAGAGAGGAGACAGTCTTTACTTTATAGAGATGTCATATTTATTTTGGGCTACCCTGAAGTTAGCATCACAAGCTACCTCGACCAACATTTGACTTGTTTCTCAGAATTCACTTTTTCGCAGAATTTCAAAACAAATTTCTCACAATGTGACTTTTTCACAATTTCACTTTACACCCTAGAATTCTGTCTTTTTCCTCAAAATTCTGTCATTTTCTCAAAATTCTGTCATTTTCTCAAAATTTTAATTTTTCTCAAAATTTTAATTTTTCTTAACATTTTAATTTTTAAATTTTTTTAATTAAATTTTTTTTTTTTAATTCATGTGTGATGGTGTTGTACTCCTCTGAGTTTAATGGGTGTCTCTCTGTCTTATATTCATGTGTGATGGTGTTTGTACTCCTCTGAGTTTAATGGGTGTCTCTCTGTCTTATATTCGTGTGTGATGGTGTTTTGTACTCACTCTTCTGAGTTTAATGGTGTCTTATATTCGTGTGTGATGGTGTTTGTACTCACTCTCTGAGTTTAATGGTGTCTTACATTCGTGTGTGATGGTGTTTGTACTCCTCTGAGTTTAATGGATGTCTTATATTCGTGTGTGATGGTGTTTGTACTCACTCCTCACTTGTAAGGTCCTGAGTGAGCTTCACCGGTCTCTGAAGCACCCTAAGGAGAACATGCTCTCCAGAACATCAGGGTCCAGGTCTGATAACGAGGCGATCCTCTTCACACACACCTGCGGGGGGGCGGCTGCTCCGGACACGGCTCGTTACGACCCCCCCTGTAGGAAGAAGAAGAAACAATCAGTGTGTGAAGTTACACACGTTAGAAATAGGGGAAAAATAACCAATTTCAGATGTTATGACTGGGATATCAGAAGGAAAAACATTTGTTCCACTATCATTAAAATATACATGTAATTGATCATGGTGTATTTGTTTGAAAAGAGGATCCGTACCATATTAGGTCTGTAAAATCCTTCCTTTACATATACATCTATTTGACCTTAACAAATATTGTAAAAATATTGCACTAGTCCATAATGTGGTTTCTATAACATGTAAATAAAGATGGAGAGGAGAAATGTATGTGATACTTACTGGTACCAGGAGTGTTTCTGTATTGCTTCTAGCTGTAGAAACACAAATAAAAGACAATATTACAGCACGGATAAAAACATCTGATAGAAAGATCTAGAAAGAGGAAGCATCTCAGCACTTTGTCCTGAACACTTTGTCCTGAACACTAGTATCAGTGAAGGGGAGCCAGGGCAGGAGGCTTAACATTTTGCTGTCAAATGTTTGTGTTGTTCTCCTGTTTTCACTTTTAGAACTCGGGTTATAATTTCAGAGCCTCACTCTCCATTGTTGTTAAAGGGGACCTATCATGCTGTTTCTAGGCAATAGCATAGGTCTCTGATATATACAAATATATAAAAACATGTCTATGAAGTGTTTGCTCAAAATACCAAACAGATCACCCATTTAGCCATGCCTCATATCCCTCTATTTCACTTCCTGTTTCTAAAGTGCTGATTTGGGTATAAAGCTTGAAAAAAAAAGAATTGATACAAAATAAAAAGAGGGGGCGGAGCTATGCGGGACCCGCAGCTACTGTCTAAACTAAATACTGCCGTGATGAAACACCATATCATGGATTATCAAGGATTCTCTCTGAAACAGTATGGAGCTCAAAGGCTTTCTCTCTTGCCGGTTATACCACAAGGTGAGTTCCTTTTTATTTCCTGCTTCTTCACACACATGCTCTCCAGTACAGGTTAGCTCTGAGTGTTAGCGATGCTAATGTAAACACCGACCATATTACGTCAAAACAGTCGGCATTGTTTCTGATAGCAACGTTTCTGATAGGGCCGTGGGTCCACATTTCAGATATTACGTCATATCGGACGCTAATCTGGATCAGCTCCGTTGTTCCCCCGTTTTTAGAGATAGGAGGAAAAGAGAGAGGGTTTTATTTACTGATGCTGCGTGAGTTCCCTGACTCACCGGGGACACATGTTGATGTATACAAGACATCATAAAGTGCATTTTGCATGATAGGTCCCCTTTAATGTTGAACACTCAACTATTATTAGTCTTTCAACTGATTTAAATGCGGAAACTGGGGTTATTCATCAGAATTTCGTATGACTTGACTTGACTTGACTTGCTTGACTCTCACCACAGTGACTTGAGACTTGCTCATGACTTGCACATGTATGACTTACTCCCACCAGGGTTCCTGCAGGTTTCACCAACTCAAATGTAAGACTTTTTAAGACCTTTTTAAGACCACTTTGAATAGAATTTAAGTCCTATTTCACGGCAAGAAAGTATGAAGGAAAATTGCTATGAAAGAAGAAATACGTCCATAATTACTTACAAAGTAAATGTATTACTTTGCAGCCCGGACATTTCCCCCAAAACACATTTAGACGTGATCGCAACACAGAAGTACCTTTCAAATCCCATCATTTTTAAGACCTTCTAAATCAAATTTAAGACCTTTCTTATTTTTTTTATCATATTTAAGACTTTTTAAGACTTGTTAAGACCCCGCGGGAACCCTGTCCCACCTCTGGTACACAGTATTAAATAGAAACTATTCTCAGTCATTTTATCCTTTGTGAATGAACGTTGAAGCTCATCTCCTCTCTGCTTCAGGAGTGCTCACAGTATCAGCCGTTGATCAGCTGTGTCTCTGGAGATCAGTAATGCAGCTGCAGTTGTGAACACTTTGATCTGAGAGGAAACCAGAGAGCAGCCGAACACACAGAGGCTTTCACTGCATGAACACATCCGTTTCCTGATGTGAAGCAGATGCAGAAGAGAAGAGTCGAACATAGGGACGGTTCCTTTTCTACGATACGAGTTTATTATCAGATCAAGACATTTACCTTTCATCAAAACAGCTCCTTTTGCAGGAACAGATATTTAACATCACATCACTGAGTTTGAAGAAGTACTCTGAGTAAAAGTACTCAGATCTTGTACTTGAGTAAAGTAGAAGTACACTGATCTTGTTCTTGAGTAAAAAGTACCCAGGTCTTGTACTTTAGTAAAGTAGAAGTACACAGATCTTGTACTTGAGTAAAAGTCGAAGTACTCAGGTCTTGTACTTAAGTAAAGGTAGAAGTACTCAGGTCTTGTACTTAAGTAAAGGTAGAAGTACTCAGATCTTGAACTTGAGTAAAAGTAAAAGTACTCAGGTCTTGTACTTAAGTAGAAGTACACAGATCTTGTTCTTGAGTAAAAGTAGAAGTACACAGATCTTGTTCTTGAGTAAAAGTAGAAGTACACAGATCTTGTTCTTGAGTAAAGTAAAAGTACTCAGGTCTTGTACTTAAGTAGAAGTACACAGATCTTGTTCTTGAGTAAAAGTAGAAGTACACAGATCTTGTTCTTGAGTAAAAGTAGAAGTACACAGATATTGTACTTGAGTAAAAGTAGAAGTACCAGAGTGTAGGAATACTCTGTTTCAGTAAAAGTCCTGCATTCAAAATGTTCCTCAAGTTAAAGTAGAAAAGTATTATCATCAAAATATAGTTAAAGTACTAAAAGTAAAAGTAGCATGACATGGAAATACTAATTAAAGTACAAGTACCTCTAAATTGCAATTAAGTACAGTACTTTAGTAAATGTACTTAGTTACTTTACACCACTGATCACTGATCAATAACTTGTTCAAGACCCTCTAACATCTGACCTGGGATTTAACTCAGTATTTAATTTAAGGATTGCCTCGTGCATAAACTAGTGCTCTCTAGCTGCAGATACTTGTATATACATGTGTGTGTGATGGAGTGTAGAGACAGAGACAGTGTGACCTGGTTTCAGCTCCATTAATCAGCAGCTCATCAGACGAAGCTTTGATTAAATCTGTGTTCGCTTCACGACTAACTGGCCGCTTTCTGTCTGTCGGCAGATTCTCCTCTCATCACAGGAAGAGCCATTCATTCAGCAGAGCTGGGAAGTAGTGGAGTACACATACTTCGTTTCTGTACTTAAGTACATGTTTCTGGTATCAGTACTTTACTCCACTACTTATTTTTCTGATGACTTTTTACTTTGACTTCTTACATGTTGACACAAATACCTGTACTTTCTACTTCTTACATGTTGAACACAAATACCTGTACTTTCTACTTCTACATGTTGAACCCAAATACCTGTACTTTCTACTTCTTACATGTTGAACCCAAATACCTGTACTTTCTACTTCTTACATGTTGAACCCAAATACCTGTACTTTCTACTTCTTACATGTTGAACCTAATACCTGTACTTTCTACTTCTTACATGTTGAACACAAATACCTGTACTTTCTACTTCTTACATGTTGAACCCAAATACCTGTACTTTCTACTTCTTACATGTTGAACACAAATACCTGTACTTTCTACTTCTTACATGTTGAACACAAATACCTGTACTTTCTACTTCTTATATGTTGAACACAAATACCTGTACTTTCTACTTCTTACATGTTGAACACAAATACCTGTACTTTCTACTTCTTACATGTTGAACACAAATACCTGTACTTTCTACTTCTTACATGTTGAACACAAATACCTGTACTTTCTACTTCTTACATGTTGAACTCAAATACCTGTACTTTCTACTTCTTACATGTTGAACACAAATACCTGTACTTTCTACTTCTTATATGTTGAACACAAATACCTGTACTTTCTACTTCTTACATGTTGAACCCAAATACCTGTACTTTCTACTTCTCACATGTTGAACACAAATACCTGTACTTTCTACTTCTTACATGTTGAACTCAAATACCTGTACTTTCTACTTCTTACATGTTGAACACTAATACCTGTACTTTCTACTTCTTACATGTTGAACACAAATACCTGTACTTTCTACTTCTTACATGTTGAACCCAAATACCTGTACTTTCTACTTCTCACATGTTGAACACAAATACCTGTACTTTCTACTTCTTACATGTTGAACTCAAATACCTGTACTTTCTACTTCTTACATGTTGAACACTAATACCTGTACTTTCTACTTCTTACATGTTGAACCAAATACCTGTACTTTCTACTTCTTACATGTTGAACCAAATACCTGTACTTTCTACTTCTTACATGTTGAACCCAAATACCTGTACTTTCTACTTCTTACATGTTGAACCCAAATACCTGTACTTTCTACTTCTCACATGTTGAACACTAATACCTGTACTTTCTACTTCTTACATGTTGAACCCAAATACCTGTACTTTCTACTTCTTACATGTTGAACCCAAATACCTGTACTTTCTACTTCTTACATGTTGAACCAAATACCTGTACTTTCTACTTCTTACATGTTGAACACAAATACCTGTACTTTGTACTTCTCACATTTCCCAAACAGGCTGGTTCCTTTAGTTTGAATGTGTGTTTGGTGGCGTGATCATTATTATTTAGAGTCATTGCGTGCCTATTGATTTGAACACGATCCGTGTATCCATCATTTCCTGGTCTTCTCTAAAGAGGGACCAATGAAAACGTTGTCATGTTGCCGTTGTTCAGCATGGAAACATTCATTAGCTAACAATGACATTATTGTTCTATTAATATAAAGGGAGGTCAGGTACTCTTTAAAACAGCTGCTAGTTATGGGTACTTTTTACTGAAGTACATTTCAAAGCCCTCTTTACTTTGACTTGAGTAAAGAAGTTTAGTCAGTACTTCTACTTTCACCAGAGTATTTTTAAACACGAGTATCTGTACTTCTACTCGAGTACAGGATGTGTGTACTTCTACCATCCTTTCATTGAGTCTGAACTGCTGCCTCTTTTCAAGCCTCCAGGAGTGAAAGCTGATATTTATGTGAATGGGATGAAAGGTCCTTGCATAATCCCCCCCTCTCAGTGCCTCCATCTGTCTTCACAGCCACTTAAACCCTCCATTCAATCATATTGTACACACATGCATGTATATTTATACTTCTCTGCTTCTCTACATCATATTTTATAAGAGTCCTGTCTCCAAATGACCTGCTAACTTGCCTTCGAGGACACGAATAATAACTAAGACCCTTTCTTCTGCTCTTTTTCGCTCCACTCCCTTCAGTTTCTGTCACATCCAGCCTGAGGCTTTTCTCTGCTTCCTCCATCCCAAATGCTCTGAAACATGCTTTACTGTGCCTGTAGACTAAGGGTGGTGCAACGTGACTGCTTCCTAAACTACATCCATATGTACTGATAACTGAGGCAAATACATTTAAAATACTTGCACATTAAAAACGGGTTCAAACAGAGGCCGTCAGAATGCTTCAAACTTCTATAAAGCAACTCAATGAAGCAACGCATGAAGCGGTTGATGTGAATGCCGGGTGCGATTGAGGCGATTGAAGGGGGCCGCGACAACCGCTCGAGTTACGTTTTTTCAACTCGAGCGTCAAATTCGCGTGACGTGATCTTGCGGTAGCCAATCAGCGTTGAGGATCTCAGCCTGCCGTCACTGACGTTCAACCAGAAAACCAAAACATCAGCCGTTAGCTGTTAGCACTCAGAGCTCACAGCTCCTCATATCTGTTCAGAAACTAGACAAAAGTTAAACAAGTACAAACCACAGACTGCCTGTGTCATGGAGAATACAGTCGCTGCTTTATTTATGTCTGTATAGGCCGTTGTTGTGAGTGTGGACGGTCGGAGCATATACTGCGTTAGCTTAGACTGATCGATCCGATCTCCATTCAGAAAACACGCATTTTAAAAGGTGTCTCTCCTGCCGTCTGTCTGCAGACTTGTCAAAGCATTAATTCATGGTTGTTACTAACCGGTATCAGTATGTTGTTACTTCATCATTTAGAAACGTGTATTACAATTAAATCACGGTCAAATATGTTCATTTGTTGTAGTTGTAGCTCCCTCTCCAGCGAGTCTTGTTGAATGATGCGAGTAAACACAGCTGACAGCCGCGGTGAAACTCGAGCGTTTAGAGCGATGCGGCGTCCGGTGTGAACGCAGCATAAGGTGGTGCAGAGTGACTTGTGGTCTTTTTGCTAAACTACATCATTATGCAGTAACCACGTACAACACGTATCAGTCTGTGTTTTGGGGTTTTCTATTTTCTTGTGTTTTAAAATGTTTTTACGTCGTGTATGAGAGTTTCCAGTCTGTGTTTATAAGTATGGTTTTATTGTCTCGTGTTTTTACATTTGTTTATTTTTGTCCTATCGGTTTTGTCTACATTTATTTATGCTGCTTGTGACGGCTGTCGCCTTGCCTCCTGCATTAACCGGCCTGTGAGCATCCTGTGTGTGTATACGACTGCCTTCAGGTACTATTGTTACCTCGTCGGCGTGACGTTATTCAGCTCCTCCCACCAGAAGAAGTCTGGATGACGCGGATGACGCGGGATGACGCGGGATGACGCGGGATGACGCGGGATGACGCGGGATGACGCGGGATGACGCGGGATGACGCGGGATGACGCGGGATGACGCGGGATGACGCGGGATGACTCGGGATGACGCGGGATGACTCGGGATGACGCGGGATGACGCGGGATGACGCGGGATGACGCGGGATGACTCGGGATGACGCGGGATGACGCGGGATGACGCGGGATGACGCGGGATGACGCGGGATGACGCGGGATGACTCGGGATGACTCGGGATGACGCGGATGACGCGGGATGACGCTGGATGACTCTGGATGACGCGGGATGACGCGGGATGACTCGGGATGACGCGGGATGACGCTGGATGACTCGGGATGACTCGGGATGACGCGGGATGACGCGGGATGACGCTGGATGACTCGGGATGACTCGGGATGACGCGGGATGACGCGGGATGACGCGGGATGACGCGGGATGACGCGGGATGACTCGGGATGACTCGGGATGACTCGGGATGGCGCGGGATGACGCGGGATGACTCGGGATGACTCGGGATGACTCGGGATGACGCGGGATGACTCGGGATGACGCGGGATGACGCGGGATGACTCGGGATGACTCGGGATGACGCTGGATGACTCGGGATGACTCGGGATGACGCGGGATGACGCGGGATGACGCTGGATGACTCGGGATGACTCGGGATGACTCGGGATGACGCGGGATGACGCGGGATGACTCGGGATGACGCGGGCTGACGCGGGATGACGCTACTTAAGCTGCGACGCTGCTGTCATTCGGGGCGCTGGATTTGTGCCAGGACGCCACGCTACTCTCGCCTCCATTGTTTATGTCTATGTTCTGAGACTTGTGACGGCGTTGGATTTGTGCTAGACGTCTCACTATTTTCGCCTTCGTGCCCTTATTGTTCTGAAACTTGTGACTGTGCTGATCTGTGGCCTCCTTTTCTTTTTGCTTATATTATAAATAAATAGCTCCTTGTTTAAAGAGCCTACCTTTGTGTATATCATTTTTATTTGAGTTTATTATTAGAACCAACCTCTTACCAAGAACACCTGGTCTTGTGTTGCTTCCCTTTTATCCAAACGAGCTGGGGACGTAACACTGCTTTTCATATATGTATTGATGTACAGCACTTATTTAAATGTGATATATAAATACAGTTGTTTTGGAGTGAGGCAGATACATTTATAATACTTGTACATTAAACACTGGTTCCTTTTATTTCAAACAGAGGCCGTCAAAATGCTCTACATTTCTATAAAGCAGCCAAAAGTGTTGTCGTCGGGCAGATTTCATCACGTGCAGCTAGGTGGCTAATTTAGCTAACGTTAGTTCCTTGGTTAAGAAAACTGGATCTGTTTGAAATTGCAAACTCACACACTATTCACTAACTATAATGTACAATTGAGTATGTAGTTCCTTCTTATTGATTATAGGGATTTTATGTATGCTAAAAACGTGGTATTTGTTAGGGAATAATTTACTTCAACCTTTGACCCAGTTCATCATTTTCTCCTCTCACTGTCTCCTTTCCCACGGCATAGGTCTACGGCCTGGGGTTCTGCTGCTATCTCTCTTAAGGAGGGGCAGCTTGGGCGCATTGTTGTTGTTTATGACCGAGCACAAGCCGCCATGAGGTAGTTTACTGTACAGGGACGTAGGTTCCCTGGCGCACGTTCTTTTCTATGGACGACAGCTCTAGTTAGATTCAGGGTCCATATTGCTTTAGTCTCACTGATGAAGAATGCTGATTATTACACTCTGAACTAGTTCAAACCTGGAACTACAGAAAGAGTTCTTCAGAATTGGTTTGTCAGCTCGTGACACACCGCCTGTCTTGTGAACTCTCCGGCCGTAACTCAAATAAACCGTCAGTGTTTGCCATCAAAGCTCCAGCTCTCCTCGTGCCTCTCTGAGTCCTGTTTCCAATTGCTTCAGAATTTCCCCCCACAGTATTAAAGTATACATATACATATTTAATTCACGTAACACAATGGTGGTGTTAAAAATAAGCCGCTGTTAATTTAATATGGTTATTAAAGCAGTCTGTAATGACTTTTTATCACGAACAATAACGTTGCTATCTAGCTAGCTCACTAAGGAGCTAAAGTAAACAACCCTACATTAGCATGGGTGCATAGGCTAACTTTAACTATCTCCCCCTGAAAATAAACCAGCTATTGTGATTTTTTTGTACTCGGATTTGCTGTTTTGAGTGCACTACTGTGTCCAAATGTAAAGTATGTTGAAAATCAACTTCAGTACCGGGTGCAAAAAGTAGTTTTTCATAATTTTGTTCCATGATGTTGAACAAGTGGGTATCCAGAGAGATTTGCAATCATTACATTTCCAATTTTCTCTAGGTAAACATACAGTATATATCCCTAGTATATCTGTTAAAGTACATTGACATTAACAAGTGTTTTAAGAAGTTAATAAGATATAATCTCACCGTGAGTCTCTTGTCAGGATGGACTTCTATCATTCCTTTGAGCAGAGCTTGGCATTCAGGAGGTATAAAGTGAGGCATGTGGAAAACGCCGCTCTTCACTTTCTCTAAAAGCTGCCGCAGGTTATCGTGGTCGAAGGGCAAGGCACCCTGAGAGAAGATGGAGACAAGAGAAGACATTATGGGATGTTTTGGCAATCATTTATCCATTTACACTATTTAACAACTGTGGTTTTGTAGCTCAAAAGTGTCCTAAACTTAGCAAAGCTTAAGGAATAGCTCATGAAATGATGTGAAATATTGGTTTTCTGACCAAAAGCAGCGGGTGAATTTAGCTAAAGCAAAAATATTTAACACGTTTAGCAAAGGGAATGAGTAGAGAAGTGCAGGAATGAGTGCTAAAACCTGGGAATAACACAAACTGAAGATATTTTAACGTTTGTTCTACGACATAATATACATCAGTAAATACCCTACTGGTGAATTTAAAAACGGAGGTCGCTAACAAGTGTCTAAATGAGACGACTAAATGTCATCACACCCAACATTAGCCACCTTTAGCTTAGCGGTGGTGACGTGAAGTCATGTGACCGTGCTGTAGTTCCTTTATAGCCCAACATTAGCCACCTTTAGCTTAGCGGTGGTGACGTGAAGTCATGTGACCGTGCTGTAGTTCCTTTATAGCCCAACATTAGCCTCCTTTAGCTTAGCGGTGGTGACGTGAAGTCATGTGACCGTGCTGTAGTTCCTTTATAGCCCAACATTAGCCACCTTTAGCTTAGCGGTGGTGACGTGAAGTCATGTGACCGTGCTGTAGTTCCTTTATAGCCCAACATTAGCCTCCTTTAGCTTAGCGGTGGGACGTGAAGTCATGTGACCGTGCTGTAGTTCCTTTATAGCCCAACATTAGCCACCTTTAGCTTAGCGTGGTGACGTGAAGTCATGTGACCGTGCTGTAGTTCCTTTATAGCCCAACATTAGCCCCTTTAGCTTAGCGGTGGTGACGTGAAGTCATGTGACCGTGCTGTAGTTCCTTTATAGCCCAACATTAGCCACCTTTAGCTTAGCGGTGGTGACGTGAAGTCATGTGACCGTGCTGTAGTTCCTTTATAGCCCAACATTAGCCACCTTTAGCTTAGCGGTGGTGACGTGAAGTCATGTGACCGTGCTGTAGTTCCTTTATAGCCCAACATTAGCCACCTTTAGCTTAGCGGTGGTGACGTGAAGTCATGTGACCGTGCTGTAGTTCCTTTATAGCCCAACATTAGCCGCCTTTAGCTTAGCGGTGGTGACGTGAAGTCATGTGACCGTGCTGTAGTTCCTTTATAGCCCAACATTAGCCACCTTTAGCTTAGCGGTGGTGACGTGAAGTCATGTGACCGTGCTGTAGTTCCTTTATAGCCCAACATTAGCCCCTTTAGCTTAGCGGTGGTGACGTGAAGTCATGTGACCGTGCTGTAGTTCCTTTATAGCCCAACATTAGCCACCTTTAGCTTAGCGGTGGTGACGTGAAGTCATGTGACCGTGCTGTAGTTCCTTTATAGCCCAACATTAGCCACCTTTAGCTTAGCGGTGGTGACGTGAAGTCATGTGACCGTGCTGTAGTTCCTTTATAGCCCAACATTAGCCACCTTTAGCTTAGCGGTGGGACGTGAAGTCATGTGACCGTGCTGTAGTTCCTTTATAGCCCAACGTTAGCCACCTTTAGCTTAGCGGTGGTGACGTGAAGTCATGTGACCGTGCTGTAGTTCCTTTATAGCCCAACGTTAGCCACCTTTAGCTGACTGAAAGTAAACAGATCCTCTTACCACAAGAAGAGCAAAGAGGATGACGCCACAACTCCAAACATCTGCTCTGCGACCATCGTACTTCTCCCCTGAAACACAAACACAAGGACAGGTTAGCACACACACAACACACCACACCACACACACACACACCACACACACACACACACACACACACACACACACACACACACACACACCACACACACACACACACACACACACACACACACACACACACACACACACACACACACACACACACACACACACACACACACACACACACACACACACACACACACACACACACACACACACACTTGGATGTAACTTACTCTTATGACCTCTGGACAGGCGTAATGTGGGGATCTGCAAAGAAAGAAGAGTCTATTGTTAGATTATTTCTCCATATGCAACAACACGCAGAGAGATAACAGCAAACACTGCTCCTTTGTTCATGGGATAAACTGAAGAAAGTGAATCCAGGCGAGAGCTTCAATCCTTTCCTAATTGTATCTGTTCAATCCACCTTCCTCCTGGTGAGCAGACGGTTTAGAAATGTTTAATGTTTAATTAAACTTAGCTCCTGATTGTGTGAAACAATAGAGCTTTGAGCGGCTGTTCCTCATGTTCTGCACACTATATCATCTCATTAAAACCAGGCTGTTGCCATTCACTGTTTATATACAAAGTCATCCCACTATAATGTCTATTAACCACCTCAGGGCTGGTTTTATAAATATATAGTATGAGTACTGTGTCTCTGATCTTATTCTTATTCTTTGTTAGGATGCCCATTAGCACTAGCATGAGCATTGGCTATTCTTCCTGGGGTCCTCACACACACTGTCAAACAAACATAAAACATTAATTAATTAAAATCCCATATGTAAATAAGAGCTAATTGAACCCAGTACTGACCCGCAGCTGGTCTCCAGTAAACTGTCTCCAACCTGCAGCGAGGCCATGCCGAAGTCTGCGATCCGGATGTTGTTCTTCTCGTCCAGGAGAAGATTCTCTGGCTTCAGATCTCTGTGACTGAACACACACATTTGAATACTTTATTTGGTTCCACAAATTATATTACATAAGACAGGGAATCAAGTGCTAGTGAGTTATCAGAGCGGCCCACATCGTCCGACCGGCCCACTTTAGTACCGGCCCATCGGGATTCGTCCCGAACGTCCCGATGGCCAGTCCGCCCCTGGCCTCAATATATTTGGGGAGAATTAAAATGAGCCGTCTTTATTTGTAGGCCCCTCCTGTGTTCGGTGAACCATTATATGCTTACAAATCTAATGTAGGATATAAACACAACTAAACTGCAACGATAGCAAAGCTGAGGCTTGTGTTTGGGGATCAATAAAGTCCAAATCATCGTTGGGCTGTCAGCCAATGAGGGACGTCTGAGGAAGATGAAAAATGTAAATTATACATTGTTGAGAAAATGCTGCATCTCTTGCATTTATTGACGTAGTTGACTGCCTTGTTGTTTACCTTTTTTATATAATTTTTTGTGAGTTTCAATTGCTTGGTTTTCCTCTTAACAGATGGATGCATTTACACAGATCATCCTAAAGGGTTCAGAATCCCCCCATTGTAGTTACAAAACTGTAAAAACTAGGGCCCCCAAAAAGCTAGAAACGGCCCTGGTGCTAGTTTGCAAAATAGACAGCCATGTGAGGGCAAAAGGAGGAAGAAAGTGATTTTGTGGCATGTTCCCGATGTTATGGTTTTGAAAGGGTTAGGATAGAGTTTGTTTTGAAGCAAAGCATCAAACAAACGACTGGTTTTCGTTAACATGTTTGCTGTGAAGAAGAAGTGGGACAGATTTGACACAACACGGTTAAATTGAGAGAGAGAAATGGAACAAAAGCAAAGACAGGCGTTTTGGTCGATAGCATCTCACAAACCATATGGAGTGACTGTGGCAGAAGTCCAGGGCGGAGATGATTTGTCTGAAGAACTTTCGGGCTTCTTTAGGCGTCAACCTGCCCTTCTTCACCAGGTAATCAAACAACTCTCCGCCGGACACATGCTCCAGAACCAGGTACCTGAGAGACAAGAGGGGAATATATCAATCAATCAATCAGTGTTTATGTATATAGCCCAATATCACAGACATTGGTCTCAGTGGACATTACAGTTTGTACAAAATATGAATACGACACCCTCTGTCCTTGGACCCTCACATCGGACAAGAAAAAACGTCCAAAGTAGGGGCTTGGACTGTGAGCCGTAGGGTCGCCGGTTCAAGTCCCCGACCAGACCTAAATATGGAGTGTGGACTTCTACTTGTAGAGGTCTCAGTTCACCTCCTGCCCTGCCGTGGTGCCCTTGAGCAAGGCACCGGACACCCCCTTCCCCCCTCACTCCCATTGCTCCCCGGGCGCTGTGCAATAGCTGCCCACTGCTCCTAGTACTAGACTCCTGGTGCTAGACTCCTGGTGCTAGACTCCTGGTTCTAGACTCCTAGTGCTAGACTCCTGGTGCTAGACTCCTGGTTCTAGACTCCTGGTTCTAGACTCCTGGTACTAGACTCCTGGTACTAGACTCCTGGTGCTAGACTCCTGGTGCTAGACTCCTGGTGCTAGACTCCTGGTACTAGACTCCTGGTGCTAGACTCCTGGTGCTAGACTCCTGGTGCTAGACTCCTGGTGCTAGACTCCTGGTTCTAGACTCCTGGTTCTAGACTCCTAGTACTAGACTCCTGGTGCTAGACTCCTGGTACTGGACTCCTGGTGCTAGACTCCTGGTTCTAGACTCCTGGTACTAGACTCCTGGTGCTAGACTCCTGGTACTAGACTCCTGGTGCTAGACTCCTGGTTCTAGACTCCTAGTGCTAGACTCCTGGTTCTAGACTCCTAGTACTAGACTCCTGGTGCTAGACTCCTGGTACTAGACTCCTGGTTCTAGACTCCTATACTAGACTCCTGGTTCTAGACTCCTAGTACTAGACTCCTGGTGCTAGACTCCTGGTACTAGACTCCTGGTTCTAGACTCCTAGTACTAGACTCCTGGTTCTAGACTCCTGGTTCTAGACTCCTAGTACTAGACTCCTGGTTCTAGACTCCTAGTACTAGACTCCTGGTGCTAGACTCCTGGTTCTAGACTCCTGGTTCTAGACTCCTAGTACTAGACTCCTGGTGCTAGACTCCTGGTTCTAGACTCCTAGTACTAGACTCCTGGTGCTAGACTCCTGGTTCTAGACTCCTAGTACTAGACTCCTGGTGCTAGACTCCTGGTTCTAGACTCCTAGTACTAGACTCCTGGTACTAGGATGGGTTAAAAGCAGAGAACACATTTCACTGTGTGCTCTGCATGTGAGACCATTACAGAGGGTTTCATCCTCCTTCTATTCAGATGCTGGATGATATTATGGAAACAGGTGAGGAAAGGATCTTTTGAACAGAAAACCTGGTATCAAAATGCATGCACACGACTCACAGACACTTCTTCTATTGCATGCCATGTGGACTTATCCGTCTAACAGAAGCTATTTTCCCGTTCAGATTCAAGGTTGATTCTACCCAGACTCAGGAAGATGAAGAGGTACTCACAGGTATTTGTTATTCTCATAGACATCATGCAGCTTCAGAACGTGAGGGTGCTCTATTAGTTTAAGAATAGCTATTTCTCTCTCCACCTGCACAGACAGAGGGAGGCAGAGACGTGGAGAGAAAGGTTCAAGAGAAGAAGGAGGAAGAAGAGGAAGAGGAGGAGGAGGAAGAGGAACGTGGTTAGAAATGATTAAAGTTGAAATGTCAGAGGATGCAAGTAAAAGCAAAGTTAGGTCAAATGTGGCGCGGAGGGAAAAAGCATTAAATGTTACGTCTGATTCTTTAGTGTTCACTTAAAGATGGAGTTGTAGACAGGACAAGTATGAAGGAGACAGAAACGGAGGAACAAAGAAACCTGTGCTGTCGTCAGTTTTCTGTATTTGAAGCTTCAGACCTATTAGCTCCTATAGCGTACTTAAAATACTTCTTAACAACAAGTCTTAAGCTGCACTTAATATTCAATAACACTAAACTATGTATAATGTAATGACTCTCCGTCCTAACCCACCAGTGTGTCCATGGAACTGCCCCTCCCTACCTCAAGGAACTCCTCACCACCCATACCTCCTTGCGGACCACCCGCTCCAGCAACTCCTACTTGCTCAAACCCCCCCAGGACTAAGCTCCGTACTATGGGAGACCGGCCTTCTGCTCGGCTGCCCCCGTCTGTGGAACGCTCTCCCCGACCACATGAGAGCACCACAGACCGTGGAGGCTTTTAAAAAAGGCCTTAAAACCCCATCTCTTCAAAAGAGCCTTTGCCTAGACCTTTTTATTTACCACCCTTTTATTTTTATTTATTTTGTATTGCTTTTTATTAATTCTACCGTGTTGTGTAATGTCTATTTATACTGTTCATGCCCACTGCTTGTAGCACTTCGGGATTTGAATTCAAATATGAAGTGCTTTATAAATGGAACCCATTATTATTATTATTATTATTATTACTCATAGTGAGAAAGTAAAATGACTCTGTAGCCCCCGTTAGCCTAACGTTGGGTTTTTAGCATCTTTCAGCTCGTTGTCTTGGTTTTACTGCCTGTTATTTTATTGTATTATTGACTTTTTCACTCGTATTAAGCATTAAATGTTACGTCTGATTCTTTAGTGTTCACTTAAAGATGAGGATGTAGAAAGGACTAGTGTATTTCTAAAAGTATGAAGATAAATGGAAGACAGAAATTGAGGAACAAAGATATTCTAATCTAAAGGACATCGTACATTTTCTAAAGCTAAAGCTAGCTCATAGCTTTTAGCTCCTAGCATACTTAAAATACTTCTTAACAACAGGACTTAAAGCTGCACTTAATATCCGTACGTGTACAATAAACTATGTATAATGTAAAGACTGTCACTCATAGTGAGAAACGTAAAGTGCTATGTAGCCCCCTGTTAGCTTAACGTTGGGTTTTTAGCATCTTTTAGCTCTTTGTTTTGGGTTTCTCTCGTACAAAGCACTACATGATACGTCAGATTCTTTAGTGGTCAGCTATAGATGAAGTTGTAGACAGGACAAGTGTATTTTTAAAAGTATGAGGAGACAGAAATTGAGGAACAAAGAAACCTGTGCTGTCGCCAATTTTCTATAGTTGAAGCTAAAGCTAGCTCATAGCTATTAGCTCCTAGCATAATTAAAATACTTCTTAACAACAAGATGTAAAGCTGCACTTAATATTCTTGCATTAACAATGACGAATTAACTATCTATATGTATGTATATATAAAAGAAACACTCATGACATACGTTAGCATACGTTAGCATACGTTTAGCATCTTTTAGCATCTTTTAGCTCCTTGTTTTAGTTTTCTCTCGTACAAAGCACTACGTGTTATGTCAGAGTATTTAGTGTTCATGTAAAGTTGTCGACGGGACAAGTAAAAAAGTATTAGGGAAAACAGAAAGGAAGACAAAAAGATGTATAGGAATGTTAGCTGTAGCCCTTGTTAGCTTAACGACAGGTTTTAGCATCTTTCAGTTCATTGTTTTGGTTTCACGGTCTGTAACTTTGTCCCTCTCTTTTTTCTCTCATATACACAACTGGTCATAAAGCACTCTCTCATATACAGCATCAGTTATACAATATGTCTCTCAAAGTGACAAACCAAAAATATCTCAAACTCTGTAGCTCTCGTTAGCTTAGCATCCGGGTTTTAGCATCTTTTAGCTCTTTGTTTTGGTTTTACGGTCTGTAACTTCACTATTTCCATTTAAAAACCCTCTATGAACACACTGTACACTACCTGTTCATATCAACACAGTAAACAAACATAGCTAGTGATTACCTGTAGCCTTAGAGCAGGTAGAGCCACATTCACAGTGTCAACAGCACATTCCCAGATAAAGCTAACAGTACAGGAGGCAACGGGCAACTTTCCAAAAGCAACACAAGCGAGGAGTTTAAACCAGGTGAGACTGTATAAACCAGGTGAGACTGTATAAACCAGGTGAGACTGTATAAACCAGGTGAGACTGTATAAACCAGGTGAGACTGTATAAACCAGGTGAGACTGTATAAACCAGGTGAGAGAGGACTGTATAAACCAGGTGAGAGAGGACTGTATAAACCAGGTGAGACTGTATAAACCAGGTGAGAGAGGACTGTATAAACCAGGTGAGAAAGGACTGTATAAACCAGGTGAGACTGTATAAACCAGGTGAGACTGTATAAACCAGGTGATAGAGGACTGTATAAACCAGGTGAGAGAGGACTGTATAAACCAGGTGAGACTGTATAAACCAGGTAAGACTGTATACACCAGGTGAGAGAGGACTGTATAAACCAGGTGAGACTGTATAACCCAGGTGAGAGAGGACTGTATAAACCAGGTGAGACTGTATAAACCAGGTGAGAGAGGACTGTATAAACCAGGTGAGACTGTGTAAACCAGGTGAGACTGTATAAACCAGGTGAGAGAGGACTGTATAAACCAGGTGAGACTGTATAAACCAGGTGAGAGAGGACTGTATAAACCAGGTGAGAGGACTGTATAAACCAGGTGAGACTGTATAAACCAGGTGAGAGAGGACTGTATAAACCAGGTGAGAGAGGACTGTATAAACCAGGTGAGACTGTGTAAACCAGGTGAGACTGTATAAACCAGGTGAGACTGTATAAACCAGGTGAGACTGTGTAAACCAGGTGAGACTGTATAAACCAGGTGAGAGAGGACTATATAAACCAGGTGAGACTGTATAAACCAGGTGAGACTGTATAAACCAGGTGAGACTGTGTAAACCAGGTGAGACTGTATAAACCAGGTGAGAGGGACTGTATAAACCAGGTGAGAGAGGACTATATAAACCAGGTGAGACTGTATAAACCAGGTGAGAGAGGACTGTATAAACCAGGTGAGACTGTATAAACCAGGTGAGACTGTATAAACCAGGTGAGAGAGGACTGTATAAACCAGGTGAGAGAGGACTGTATAAACCAGGTGAGAGAGGACTGTATAAACCAGGTGAGACTGTAAAACCAGGTGAGACTGTATAAACCAGGTGAGAGAGGACTGTATAAACCAGGTGAGACTGTATAAACCAGGTGAGTGGGGACTTTATCCCTTTAACTGCCAGCACCACCATTTGGTAGAGCACATTTTGTGTCTTGATATCTTTCATGCATGGCATTCAGCCCAAAGTTAGGCCAACACAGGATGTAGACATTTGCTGTTCGGCCAGTGGTTTCCTGTTCGGCCAATTCTGCATCTACATTAAGATGAGCAAGTCTTTATTATGAAAAACACTTTACATTACTTTTTTCCATTTTCTTTTTTTTAGAATTATAATTTTTATCTTTTATGAATATATCTGGTTGTATGTATTGCTCATTTTGCATAAAAGAAACAAATGTATTTCAGTTTGTGTTTTATTTGAGTTTGATGCATACAAATACTGTACTGTATGATGATTGTTGAAAATGCACTTTTACCATAAAAGGCCAGTTGGTAGAGACTCATCAAAACAAAACTGTGTGGTCAGTAAAAATAAATAAAATGGTTTGTGGTTATTTGTGTCCCATTTGATACACAAATGCAAACAAATCATTTTTCCATAGCTTTTTTCTTGGTCTGGCCATTAAAGAGTTATTGAGGACACATATGGGAGGTCATTTGTATCTTTGTGTGTCTTCATAATAAGTCTCTCTGTAAGTCACACGAGGCTCTGGCGTTGGGTTTGTCCAATATTTCCAAATACATCAACAGATCTCACAAATGATCCCTCGGAGTATATATGTTTTTGTCTGTGAGGGAACAACTAACATCTCGGGCCTCATTTATAAAACTTTGCGTAGAATTCACGTGAAAAGATGGCATACGTAGGAACAAAGGAAGTAAATACGCACACAAATATTCAGATTTATAAAACACTGCGCACGCACGTCCTACGCCGGTTTCCCTTTATAAATCACAATCAACTCAAAATGCGGCGCAGCTTTCGCGGGCTTCACGTAACGCCCATATTTGCCTATAAATAGTCAAACGCCCGCATTAATATTAATTTAGACTGACTGCATGAAGAAGATCTTTACCCCCCAGCAGCAACTCTATCCACCAGTTACAGGAAATAAACAAATGTCTTGGGTTATATCAGCTGTACTATTTACTAAATATATGGTGTTCTTAGTTTTTTTACAAGTCCAAATATTGGCGTACGCTACCTTTTGAGCGTACGCCACGTTTATAAATGATTCCCCTGGTCTCAGAGATTCAACTCCACATAACATTTCACCCCAGATGGGACTCAAACCCACACTCCCTGGTTTAGGATGTCAGTGCCTTACCCATTGGGCGACTGGGGCACAAACTACAGCTTGTTTACACGACTTCATGTCACCACCGTGTAAAAACCCCCAAAAAACCATTGACCTCAACACCAAGAGACAGGAAGTGATGAAATCCTGACTCATGTCAAGTCAAATTTTACATTTTCAACACAAGCTTTGCCTAAAGACACTTGAACTCACTTTAAAATGTGCATAAATACCTATAATGCTTTTTGTCCAAGATTTTCACGGCAAATTGTGAAGTCGCTCAAAGCCAAACCCATAGGACAAATGTGAGACTGTTATTTAAAGGGGACCTATCATGCAAAATGCACTTGTGTACGTCTTTTCTACATGAACATGTGTCCCCGGTGTTCCAGGGAACTCACCAAGTGTCAGAAAACACCAACCCTCTCTATTTTCCTCCATACCCAAATCTCTAAAAAAAGGGGCTGCAACGGATCTGATCAAAACTGATCCAGATTTGAACACTGTCCTGACGTCAGGACGGTGGCGCTACGGCTATTGGGCCAACTCCACCAATCAGGAGGAGACAGCCACGGCCATTGCCGTTCCAAAGCGCTGGAGACGCTGTAGTACATATGCCAGGCCTGTAGGTGGTGCTGTTCTCACTGAATCTGCCCTTGCAAAAACAGAGCTAAAAATGTCAAATTGAGCAAAATGAGGCATGGCTAAGGCCCGCTCACACGGGACCGTTTGCGTTTATGCACAGTATGCGTATTCAAAAAAGTCTTCCGTTCACATGCATTAGTTTCATTTAACGTGTCTGTTCAAACGAGGCCGCTGGAAACGCTGTAGTACATATGCCGGGACTGTAAGTGGCGCTGTAAACTTCCGCCAAAATACACCAAAAGCAGCGAAGAAGAGCAGCCCCAGCAGCCCCGCAGCAATGTTGCCATGGCTACCCTTCTGTTCATGGCCCGCGGTGTATTTAGCAACATGTAGTTCATGTAGTTCTCCATGTCCACTTGTTGCTGATGGTTGTGGTAGAGGAGCTGTAGATGTGGCACTAATATCTGTAGCATGGTCAGTAGCAGTAGCACTAGCAGTAGCTACTGGCAGGAGGAAGTGTGTGTGGCGATTGCTGGTATTCAGCGGGATATAGTCATTTCCTCAGCATATGGATAAATGCTACGGGGAAGTTAACTGAAAGAAACCGAATCTGTGGATATTGCATCGACCGACCAAGAAGCACGTCTCCGTGGAGAGGACACGCTCAGAAAGAGAGATATTCTCTACAACACCGGGTGAGATGCACCTTTGTCAATATAATGGATCAATGCATGAAATCTGACTCTGTTTATTTGTTTAAGGAGTATATTGGGCGTTAACTATTCTGGTTTGCCTTTTATAATATTATTTCATTCAAGAACCCCTTGTGCGTTTAATTAACACAGCTATTTTTGATAGTTGCTACAGCAGTGAGCAGGAGAGGTGCTATTTTTTTTTTTTCCGCTATTTTTTCAGGAAATATTCGTATAGAGGTGATTACACGGACTCGGTTGACCCCCCAGAGCGTTTCGTTTGCAAATCTATCCACCTTGGGACCCGTTATCGTTTGTGGGGTCAGTTTCTATCGGCCTCGTGTAAATAATAGGGCTATACGCACGCGAAACTATGCAGATACAAGCAGTTTGCTCCTCGTGTAAACGGCGCCTAAAATGCATGATCTGTTTGGTATTTTGAAAAAAAAAAAGTATAAATATGCCTTATATAGGTATGGTCCTACACTATATTATTCAAATATAGCATGATAGGTCCACTTTAATCTAGAAACAGGAAGGGAAAGTCTAATTTGAAGCATTTATTTGTATCTTACAACAGCTAAGCTTAGCCTACATACTTTCATTATAATCACATAATCCTGTCATCTATCACTCCTGCAGGAATAGCAACAGCAACGTCTTTATTTTAGTGGAGAAAGCCGTCTGTAACTGTGAGCTGTGGAGTGTGTGGGCACTGCTTCTGTCCAGCGAACAATAGAGATGATTTCATGCTGCTAATTAAGTCCTCTGATGAAAGCTGCTGCCGCTGAAACACACTCACTGAAGAGTAAAACATTTAATAGCTTCTTTTCCTGTTGGTGTTTCTAATGTGGCTGATTACTCGCAGCTTTGAGCAGTTTCTCTCTGCAAAATACAGCAGGAAGACCTGTTTTTAGTCCTTTACCTGGACATGACTCGGCATTTTAGCACTTCCTGTCCCCTAGTCTGGAGGTTAAGGCTTTTCTGAATGTGTTTTTAGTGTGAAAAAAGGTCTGCGGTTAACACCAGCTGAAGAGATTTTTATTATACGACATCAAATACGTCAGTAAATACTCCACTGGTTGCTAACACGTGTCTAAATGACGCCCAACATTAGCCTTTAGCTTAGCGGTGGCGACGTGAAGTCATGTGACCGTGCGGTAGTTCCTTTATAGCCCAACATTAGCCACCTTTAGCTTAGCGATGGTGACGTGAAGTCATGTGACCGTGCTGTAGTTCCTTTATAGCCCAACATTAGCCTCCTTTAGCTTAGCGGTGGTGACGTGAAGTCATGTGACCGTGCTGTCGTTCCTTTATAGCCCAACATTAGCCTCCTTTAGCTTAGCGGTGGTGACGTGAAGTCATGTGACCGTGCTGTAGTTCCTTTATAGCCCAACATTAGCCGCCTTTAGCTTAGCGGTGGTGACGTGAAGTCATGTGACCGTGCTGTAGTTCCTTATAGCCCAACATTAGCCGCCTTTAGCTTAGCGGTGGTGACGTGAAGTCATGTGACCGTGCTGTAGTTCCTTTATAGCTCAACATTGGCCTCCTTTAGCTTAGCGGTGGTGACGTGAAGTCATGTGACCGTGCTGTAGTTCCTTTATAGCCCAACATTAGCCTCCTTTAGCTTAGCGGTGGTGACGTGAAGTCATGTGACCGTGCTGTAGTTCCTTTATAGCCCAACATTAGCCACCTTTAGCTTAGCGGTGGTGACGTGAAGTCATGTGACCGTGCTGTAGTTCCTTTATAGCCCAACATTAGCCACCTTTAGCTTAGCGGTGGTGACGTGAAGTCATGTGACCGTCCTGTAGTTCCTTTATAGCCCAACATTAGCCACCTTTAGCTTAGCGGTGGTGACGTGAAGTCATGTGACCGTGCTGTAGTTCCTTTATAGCCCAACATTAGCCTCCTTTAGCTTAGCGGTGGTGACGTGAAGTCATGTGACCGAGCTGTTTCTCCTTTTAGCCCAACATTAGCCACCTTTAGCTTAGCGGTGATGACGTGAAGTCATGTGACCGAGCTGTTTCTCCTTTATAGCCCAACATTAGCCACCTTTAGCTTAGCGGTGGTGACGTGAAGTCATGTGACCGTGCTGTAGTTTCTTTATAGCTCAACATTAGCCACCTTTAGCTTAGCGGTGGTGACGTGAAGTCATGTGACCGTGCTGTAGTTCCTTTATAGCCCAACATTAGCCACCTTTAGCTTAGCGGTGGTGACGTGAAGTTATGTGACCGTGCTGTAGTTTCTTTATAGCCCAACATTAGCTACCAAATACTGTTGCTGGGAGCTCAAACGCTAATGCTAATGCTAATTCAAAGCCATCAGAATACTGTACACACACACACAACTATCCTGCAGAACATCAGACATAACATTTTGATGCAAATACAACTTCCTGTTTCCTGCTAGAGTTGCTCTAATTGCTCTTTTACCTGCTGTGTTATATGTGATATTGTATTTTCTTTAAGTGTTATTTACACATCCATTTATTGCTACTCTATACTTCTACTTCTCTACATTTCAGAAGCCAATGTTGTCTTTTTCCTCCACGACATTTATCTGACAATAAAACCTTTGAATCTTTGATAATGCTCGCGTCCTACGATTCATCTGATTAATGAAGATAGCCTTAGGTTTACATACAGGCTGATATTAGGACCTATCATTTGGGGAAATGATTTGTTTCTTGCACAGGATAGCTGCTTTTCCACCGAAGCATGAAATAAATAATTAATCCCCGCAGCCCGCAGACAGATGGACGAGCAGATGAGGCATTAATAAAAAATAATCCTTACCTTCATGAGGACGGACTCAGAAAGCTTCTCTCTGTTCACGATCTTTATCGCCACTTTCTGTCCCGTTATACAGTGAACGCCCAGCTTCACAAGGCCTGAGACACACACACACACACACACACACACACACACACACACACACACACACACACACACACACACACACACACACACACACACACACACACACACACACACACACACAGAGGGGAAGAGAGGGGAGGGGAGACTGTTTTAAATCTTCATGCCGTGTGAAAACAGGAAGGGAGGGATGGCATCAATAATTCAAAAAGCTTTACTGTCACAAACACTGACCAGCGAACTAGAGTCTGATTGGATTAATTAGATGTCTTTTCCTCGTCCCAAACATTTAATAAATATAGCTTTAACTTAATAGTATTTATTTCGACAAACCGTATACAGTAATGTGATATTTGTGGACATGTAAACATCATTAAAGTCAACATTAGTGTTTTTAGTGAAGGATTAAGCAATTAAAGCAACTTGAGATCTGAGTATCGTGAGAGTACTTTTACTTATTTAAGTGTTATTTTGACATTATTTCCATGTTATGCTTCTCTATTATTCTAATTCTCTACATTTCAGAAGCCAATCTTTTTCCTCCACGACAGCTTTTTACAGATGCAGCTTATTAGCTAATACACAGTATAAGTCCACTAATGAATATACATGTACATATTTAACTTGTAACAGAATATTTGTACACTTTAGTACGGCTGCTTTAAGTACATTTGACAGATAGTCTACAGCAGGGGGGTCCAACTCAAATACACAGTGGGCCAAAATAAAAATGGGTACTAATCGATGGGCCGGACTGGTTCAATGTTTATAGCAGAACTTATTGAAATGAACTTATTGCACATATTAAACCTGGAACTAACAAAGCTTAATGATTGCCTATAAAAACAACATGAAACATTAAAGGGGACCTATCATGCAAAATGCACTTTGTACGTCTTTTCTACATGAATATGTGTCCCCGGTGTTCCAGGGAACTCACCAAGTGTCAGAAAACACAACCCTCTCTATTTTCCTCCATACCCAAATCTCTAAAAAAGGGGCTGCAACGGATCTGATAAAAACTGATCCAGATTTGAACACTGTCCTGACGTCAGGACGGTGGCGCTACGGCTATTGGGCCAACTCCACCAATCAGGAGGAGACAGCCACGGCCATTGCCGTTCCAAAGCGCTGGAGACGCTGTAGTACATATGCAAGGCCTGTAGGTGGTGCTGTTCTCACTGAATCAGCCCTTGCTAAAAACAGGCTAAAAATTGTCAAATTGAGCAAATGAGGCATGGCTAAAATGCATGATCTGTTTGGTATTTTGAAAAAAAAAAGTATAAATATGCCTTGTATAGGTATGGTCCTACACTATATTATTCAATATAGCATGATAGGTCCACTTTAAAAATCAGTTGCATTCATTTCTTATGGCTCTGAGTAATTTCTTATGATTACATTTCTCCACAGGCCAACAACAGCTTCAACAAAACTATTCCCCTCAAAGAAAACCAAACATGCTCTGTTGTCGTGAGAGAAAAGTGCAGAAGGAAACATCCATGTAAACTCAGTGTGCTGCTCTGTGATGCTAGCTCAGATACTTGGCATCTCATCTTGGTGCAAGGTCATCAATGTTTGGGCTCAGGCTCTGAGCTGAGGAGACCCTCAGGATGGAGTGAAGGTGTGCGTGCAATATACCGGCGGGCCAGATCTAATAGTAATTAGAAATTATCCTGAAATTAAATCCACCAAGGGCCTGATTTGGCCCCCGGCCTTAAGTTTAACACATGTGCTCTACAGATATATATCCTTCACTATATGTATATTTATTTTGCTTTTTAATCCTGTTTCATTTTCTATTTACAGATGTTTATGTTATTTTCTACTCTTCCCTCTTCTTGTTTAGACGCTGCTGTGACGTTAAACATGTCCCAAAGTGGGATCATAAGTCAAAATATCTGGGTCTTTCTTCCACTCCTGGTTCTGGTTGAGCTTTTTATAGATGCAGTGTTAACTAATACACAATATAAATACACTAATAAATAAACAGGGACACACTTCACTTGTAACAGAGTATTTTGATGTGTATATATTTAGCTTTTTAGTTCTGTTTTTTTTCTATTTTCAGATATTTGTATTTTTTACTCTTTTTCATTTTCAACATGCCTTGCTGCTGTGATATAAAAATGTCCTAAATTGGTAAAAGACCTGGGTTTTTTTCCCATGTCTAGTTCTGGTTCTGATGAAATGAGGAGGGTCTTGTTTTGATTTGCAGTCCTGTTTTATCTATTTTCAGATATTTGTTTATGTTTTATGTTTATTTTCTACTCTTTGCAAAGCCTTGTTTAGACGCTGGTGTGACGTAAATTGTCCCAAATTACAAACACAGGGGTCCGCGGGGTCTTAAAAATAATATATGCATAATGTATTCATTAAGCAGAGAAACAAGTCTCCTACAGTTTTTAATATACTTGATTTCCTCTAAATCTGAAATGAAACCAGCTGCATGAAACTCACGTCCTGATATGTTGTTAAAGTCTCTACTTCCACATATCTCAGTGTGTTGAGTGCAAAACAAGCCTGAGCCTCAATAACTGTGATTAAAGTAAATACAGGTGGGAATTTTCCTTTAACAGGGGGTCCGCGGGTCTTAAAAAGTATTACAAGTTGATCAATCAATTTAGCGAAAATTAAGGCTATTAAAAAGTATTAAAAAGTATTAAAGGGCATTTTCCAAGGTATTACATTTTGTAGCTAGTTTTCAATAAGTATATGAATTGTCCAAAGAGGTATTCTACAGTCTGCCTGAATGTAATCATTGCGTAGGTGTGCAGTGTGATTCTGTGTACTTTATTTATGGCATCCTGTTGGATTTGACGTCATCTGAACAGGACATCGCACGCTCACTGCTTGATAGCGCGCGAAGCTCCGTTTACGCCGGTTGTTAAACAACGTCGTTATGGGGAAAATGCAAGTCTGCGTCCAAATGGTTGGAAGATAAGGAGGAAGGACAATCAATACTGTATATAGTCAATGTGAGGTCAAGTGTGTCGCCAAGGTAACCGGTTAGAACTCGAAGTGGCAATGAGGTCTTAAAAACATATGGAAAGGGTCTTAAAAAAGGTCTTGAAAGGTCTTACATGTGACTTCAGGACTCCTGCATGTACCCTGATACAATACAGCTCTATTTATAAAGCACTTTCAAACCTCCAGACCAAAGTGCTGGACAGGCAAATAAACAAACACATCACGTGGAAAGTAAGTCAAGTAAAAACAATAGACAATTTCAAATAAAAACAGCAAGCATGAAGATGTGAAAATGCTAAGGAGAAGAGGTGGGTTTTAAGAAAAGCAGACAGAGTGGAGGCCCGTCTGAAGTCAATCTAATCTAAAGTAGAAGATCTGGGTCCATCTTCCACTGGTTCTGGTTCTGATGAACTGAGGGTCTTGTTCCTACCTGTCTGGCCCTTCCCGAGGGTCTTCTCCAGGCGATAGGGACCCACATACTGGCTGGACAGAACCACCGTCAGCTCTTTGCTGCTCATCCTTCCTCCTTCAGTTTCCTCTTCCTGATGTGAGGCAGATCAACTCATCCCAGAGAGAGAGGGGAGAGGTTCTGGTTCTGGTTCTGGTTCTGCTTCAGATTCAAAACATTCACAGGTTCATCATCAGATGCTCGTAAGCTACAGAGTAGACATTCTTCTGACCTGAGCTCCTCCAACATGCAACATCATAAAATACAAAAATACAAAATAGTGCAATAAGTCTATAAACATGTCAATGGAATATGATATGTACACATTAGGTTATTTAAAAGTATTAATATTAAAGCTGATATTTAGACTTAATATTTTAGCGATCAACTAACCTAATACAGTTAATCTGTTGATTTAATACATTTAATTAAAGTACTGTACTTAAGTCAATTCTGCAATCTGCACAATGAATACTTTACTGTATTTTGATGAGAATACTTTTCTACTTTTACTTGAGGAACATTTTGAATGCAGGACTTTTACTGAAACAGAGTATTCCTACACTCTGGTACTTCTACTTTTACTCAAGTACAAGATCTGAGTACTGCTACTTTTACTCAAGTACATGATCTGAGTACTTCTACTTTCACTCAGTACAAGATCTGAGTACTTCTACTTTTACTCAAGTACAAGACCTGAGTACTTCTACTTTTACTCAAGTACCAGATCTGAGTACTTCTACTTTCACTCAAGTACAAGACCTGAGTACTTCTACTTTCACTCAAGTACAAGATCTGAGTACTTCTACTTTTACTCAAGTACCAGATCTGAGTACTTCTACTTTTACTCAAGTACAAGATCTGAGTACTTCTACTTTTACTCAAGAACAAGATCTGAGTACTTCTACTTTACTCAAGTACAAGATCTGAGTACTTCTACTTTTACTCAAGAACAAGATCTGAGTACTTCTACTTTTACTCAAGTACAAGACCTGAGTACTTCTACTTTAACTAAAGTACAGGATCTGAGTACTTCTACTTTTACTCAAGAACAAGATCTGAGTACTTCTACTTTTACTCAAGTACAAGATCTGAGTACTTCTACTTTTACTCAAGTAGACTCTGAGTACTTCTCTCACCTCTGAACACATCTATAATATATCAATCTGTATTTTTGTAACCTTGTAACCCTGCTCGTAATATCCATGTATTTCACAGTAATCTGATTACTTTGAGCGCAATAATAATAAAAATTACCTTTTTCTTGTGTATCCTGATTACGTAATCTGGTCACATGTAATCCGTTCCTCCAGCAGCTCGTTGAGAGGCCGGAGACCGTCAGTGCTGCAGCTTCTCTTCCGGGGAAGGTGAGGGGAAACGGGCTATAAATAAATGAGAGCACCGCTGATCTGATGGATGTTTGATGCAGAGGTGGAGCTCAGATCCAGACTTTATTCACCCGATTCAAACTCAAATATCCCACCTCAGAATGCCCTGATTGAATCCATTACAAGACACCCTGCTTTCTGTCTTTTTCCCACAAAATGTGTCCATAATCCTGCACAAGCATTCCCGTTATTTCATCCTCCGTTTCCTCCTGCGGATAATAATCTATTATCACAACAGCATCAGCAAGAAGAAGAATGGGTTTTCCAATATCCGGTGCACACTTTGGCTCACCCCTCCCCGGCCCTGCATCAGGAAATGAGAGAGAGAGAGATAGAGAGAGAGAGGGGAGGGTTTGGGAGAGAAATGATGGGGAAAAGGGAAGAAGAAGAAGAATCTGGAGCTCCGTGCGGGACAGGGCAGCTGCTACAGCCGGGAGAAGAGCTCTGAGAGCCGGGAAGGATCAGCACTCGGCCCGGTGATGGATCCTGGTTCCAGAAACAACAATCCTCTCCTGGATGAAGCCTCCCTTCTTCCTCCCGTGTCGCTGTGACTCTTATTCTCATTTGATCCTCAAAGCGTCCCTCTGGAACCCCATCAAAACCGCCTTTGGGGGAAATGAGTGTCTCTTTTTACGCACGGGACGGATTTCTCTTCTGCGGCTGATGCGCGTAAAATCCCTTTCTCTTTTTTTGTCAGCCTCTCTCCTCCTCCTCCCTTTCCTCAGCATCAGCATCCGGGTTCCTGCCTCCCCTCCACACCCTCTTTCTGCCCCCCCCCTCTCTCCCTCTTTACTACGGCACAGTCCCACGCTCTGTGATTGGCTGAGAGAAGTGCCATTACTGTGGTCCGGGTCGAATTTGCTTTTACCTGCAAAATAAAAGCTTTTAATACAATGTTGTATAATTTGTATTTTTACTGAATGAGTAGAAGGTTTCAATTTCAACATGACACAGAATGTCACTTAGAAATGAAAATACAAAGAAATGAACATGCATGAAACATTTTATATGAAGACAATGATAAATACAATCATTAAAAAACAAACACACACACACACGCACGCACACACGCACGCACGCACGCACACAGACAGACAGACAGACAGACAGACAGACAGACAGACAGACAGACAGACAGACAGACAGACAGACAGACAGACAGACAGACACACACACACACACACACACACACACACCACCACAACACACACACACACACACACACACACACAACACACACACACACACACACACACACACACACACACAACACACACACACACAGCTAATGTGAAGTTTTTAAGTTGATAACTGACAAAAATTAAGTTGTATGTTTTTGATTTGGAAATGTTGAAATGTAATAAAACAAATCAGAATAGAAAATGTACGTATACAAATGTGTTTTATCTATTGGCCATAATTGGGAAGACAAGTTAGTTAATTGACAACCGTTTAAATCAATCACATTCCTTAATTTATTTATTTTGTGGCTTTTCCATATTTTTTATTACAAATGCTTTGAATTTCCCCCAAAATCTGAATGTGAGTATGAAACTCACATTTCAGCTTCTATTCTGCACCATGATGCGTCACCCAGCTGTGATTAAGGCTCACATTGTGATTCCTGTGTGACGCTGACTCCTAATCCCTTTTAATCTTAATCTCTCGATGCAGTTCAGATTATCTAACGTCATGTGAGAGAATATGAACCCTCTGAGAGAGATGCTTTCCACACAACGTGTATTCAATATCCTCTGACCACATGGTGGTGCTGCTGAGCTGTGGCTTGTTTGAGGTGTGACTCAGTGGGGTTACAACAAGTACTGGATCCAGTCTTATATAAGTAGAAGTACTCAGGTCTGTACTTGAGTAAAAGTAGAAGTACTCAGATCTTGTACTTGAGTAAAAGTAGAAGTACTCAGATCTTGTACTTGAGTAAAAGTAGAAGTACTCAGATCTTGTACTTGAGTAAAAGGAGAAGTACTCGGATCTTGTACTTGAGTAAAAGTAGAAGTACTCAGATCTTGTACTTGAGTAAAAGTAGAAGTACTCAGGTCTTGTACTTGAGTAAAGGGAGAAGTACTCAGATCTTGTTCTTGAGTAAAAGTAGAAGTACTAATATCTGGTACTTGAGTAAAAGTAGAAGTACTCAGATCCTGTACTTTAGTAAAAGTAGAAGTACTCAGGTCTTGTACTTGAGTAAAGGGAGAAGTACTCAGATCTTGTACTTGAGTAAAAGTAGAAGTACCAGAGTGTAGGAATACTCTGTTACAGTAGAAGTCCTGCATTCAAAATGTTCCTCAAGTAAAAGTAGAAAAGTATTCTCATCAAAATATAGTGAAAGACAGTAAAAGTAGTCATTGTGCAGATTGGTCCATTTCAGAATAATATATATGATATGTTTTATAATGATTGATCATGAAAGTGTTCTCAAAGCTGGTAAAGGTGCAGCTAGTTTGAATGACTTGTATACTGCAGGGTAGCTTGTGGATTTACTCCAGGTGGAACTAAAGTCTGATTTAACACTTGCTTATATTTCACATCATTCATCCACATCTGTAAAGTAACTAAAGGTATTACATACATGTAGTGGAGGAGAAGTACACCATTTACCTCTGAACTGTAGTGGAGTAGAAGTACACCATGTACCTCTGAACTGTAGTGGAGTAGAAGTACACCATTTCAAATTGAAAGAATTGTAGATGATATATTGTGTGTTCCTGTGAGGTTAAGAGATGTAAGCCATGCTGTTTGTTTGATCCCTACCTAAACATAATAAAGTTTGAATGGAGCTGGTTTGGGGGTTAAAGTTTAACCTCCTGCAAACTGTGAGGCTAATGACCTGCAGCTGACCTTTGACCTGCTGCTCTCCTAAACTTAGAGATGACCTATTGACCTCGTCTATACCAGGACTGCAAATGCTAACACTCAGAGAGAGTACAAGTCAACACATCCTTTACTCAAGTAGAAGTACAGATACTCGTGTTTAAAAATACTCTGGTGAAAGTATTAGTACTGACTAAACTTCTTTACTCAAGTCAAAGTAAAGAGGGCTTTGAAATGTACTTCAGTAAAAAGTACCCATAACTAGCAGCTGTTTTAAAGAGTACCTGACCTCCCTTTATATTAATAGAACAATAATGTCATTGTTAGCTAATGAATGTTTCCATGCTGAACAACGGCAACATGACAACGTTTTCATTGGTCCCTCTTCTTTAGAGAAGACCAGGAAATGATGGATACACGGATCGTGTTCAAATCAATAGGCACGCAATGACTCTAAATAATAATGATCACGCCACCTGACACACATTCAAACTAAAGGAACCAGCCTGTTTGGGAAATGTGAGAAGTAGAAAGTACAGGTATTTGTGTTCAACATGTAAGAAGTAGAAAGTACAGGTATTTGTGTTCAACATGTAAGAAGTAGAAAGTACAGGTATTTGAGTTCAACATGTAAGAAGTAGAAAGTACAGGTATTTGTGTTCAACATGTAAGAAGTAGAAAGTACAGGTATTAGTGTTCAACATGTAAGAAGTAGAAAGTACAGGTATTTGAGTTCAACATGTGAGAAGTAGAAAGTACAGGTATTTGTGTTCTACATGTAAGAAGTAGAAAGTACAGGTATTTGAGTTCAACATGTGAGAATAGAAAGTACAGGTATTTGTGTTCAACATGTAACAAGTAGAAAGTACAGGTATTTGTGTTCAACATGTAAGAAGTAGAAAGTACAGGTATTTGGGTTCAACATGTAAGAAGTAGAAAGTACAGGTATTTGTGTTCAACATGTAAGAAGTAGAAAGTACAGGTATTTGTGTTCAACATGTAAGAAGTAGAAAGTACAGGTATTTGTGTTCAACATGTAAGAAGTAGAAAGTACAGGTATTTGTGTTCAACATGTAAGAAGTAGAAAGTACAGGTATTTGTGTTCAACATGTAAGAAGTAGAAAGTACAGGTATTTGGGTTCAACATGTAAGAAGTAGAAAGTACAGGTATTTGGGTTCAACATGTAAGAAGTAGAAAGTACAGGTATTTGTGTTCAACATGTAAGAAGTAAAGAAAGTACAGGTATTTGTGTTCAACATGTAAAAAGTAGAAAGTACAGGTATTTGTGTTCAACATGTGAGAAGTAGAAAGTACAGGTATTTGTGTTCAACATGTAAGAAGTAGAAAGTACAGGTATTTGTGTTCAACATGTAAAAGTAGAAAGTACAGGTATTTGTGTTCAACATGTAGAAGTAGAAAGTACAGGTATTTGTGTTCAACATGTAAGAAGTAGAAATACAGGTATTTGGGTTCAACATGTAAGAAGTAGAAAGTACAGGTATTTGTGTTCAACATGTAAGAAGTAGAAAGTACAGGTATTTGTGTTCAACATGTAAAAAGTAGAAAGTACAGGTATTTGTGTTCAACATGTAAGAAGTAGAAAGTACAGGTATTTGTGTTCAACATGTAAAAAGTAGAAAGTACAGGTATTTGTGTTCAACATGTAAGAAGTAGAAAGTACAGGTATTTGGGTTCAACATGTAAGAAGTAGAAAGTACAGGTATTTGTGTTCAACATGTAAGAAGTAGAAAGTACAGGTATTTGTGTTCAACATGTAAGAAGTAGAAAGTACAGGTATTTGTGTTCAACATGTAAAAAGTAGAAAGTACAGGTATTTGTGTTCAACATGTAAGAAGTAGAAAGTACAGGTATTTGGTTCAACATGTAAGAAGTAGAAAGTACAGTATTTGTGTTCAACATGTAAGAAGTAGAAAGTACAGGTATTTGTGTTCAACATGTAAGAGTAGAAAGTACAGGTATTTGTGTTCAACATGTAAGAAGTAGAAAGTACAGGTATTTGGGTTCAACATGTAAGAAGTAGAAAGTACAGGTATTTGGGTTCACATGTAAGAAGTAGAAAGTACAGGTATTTGGGTTCAACATGTAAGAAGTAGAAAGTACAGGTATTTGGTTCAAAATGTAAGAAGTCAAAGTAAAAAGTCGTCAGAAAAATAAGTAGTGGAGTAAAGTACTGATACCAGAAAAATGTACTTAAGTACAGTAACAAAGTATTTGCCGCACACACACCCCTCCCATTACCTTTGCCCTTTAGCTCCTCTCTGCAGACTCAGGCAGAAATATCGCCTCAGGAATCTCCTGCCGGCAGATCTGATGTCGAGGTCAGAGCAGTGTGTGTGCAGTGTGTGTGGTGTGCAGTGTGTGTGTGTGCAGTGTGTGTGTGTGTGTGTGTGTGTGCAGTGTGTGTGTGTGTGTGTGTGTGTGTTCATGCAACTGCAACATGTGCTGTGTGTACAGTAGTGTGTAACATGTCCAAGTCAGGCATTGTAAAGATAAGATATCAATCAGTCTGACACTAAAGAATGAATTGTTCTTTTGTGTATTCTCTAGTGTGTGTGTGTGTGTGTGTGTGTAGGGTGTGTGTGTGTGTGTGTAGTTTGCTCTTTCACATGTTGATGCCAGGGGAACATTCCTGGAAACACGCCTGTTTACACAGGTCTCAGGTCTCATGTCTCATGTCTCATGTCTGCAGTGTACACACACTTTCATCACATGTTCTAACCTGGACTGTTTTATGGGACGAATACTGGTCACAAGTACAAGTACATATAAAGATAGGTAAAGTATACAAGTATAGGTTCAGATATCCAGCAGCATATTTACCTCATTAATAAATCTGAGTTCTCTACCTCTGGTTTTATTATGAAAGAGTGAGGGGTCTCCTTCTTGTGGTTTTTCACAAATATAGAAATCATACCTAAAACTGTAAACTATACTTGTTTATGTTATTATAGTTTCTTCAAATAGTTTTCTATCTGTGTTTTTAATGTTGGTTTTATTTGTGTGTATGTTTATGTATGCACCACAACACCAGGTCACATTCCTCATGTGTGTTAACCTACCTGGTAATAAACTGTTTCTGATTTTTTTAATTTGTAGACATGTATTCATACATAAGTCATTTTGGGTTTGGACATTGTAAATGTCCAAACCTGAAATGAGGTGTTAATATGTACAAATAGGAGTTAATGTACATACCAGATCAGTGTGTGTGCAGGGTATTCATCTAAAGACTGCCTGAAAAAAGCTGGAGGCTCCGGACGGACACACACACACCATTGACTACAGACTTTACTACACTGCTATGTGTGGTTTAACCTTGCACATAGTGGCTTTGAATCCATGCCTTGAAAACTGATGGCTCTAACTGTGTGTGTGTGTGTGTGTGTGTGTGTGTGTCTCGTGTGTGTGTGCACGTGTGTGTGTGCACGTGTCTTGATTGGGACAGCCAAACTGACAGCTGAGAGTATTGATGTCTGTTCTTGTTTCTCAATTCATCGTCTTCTGTTCTTACACCGGCTATTTCAGTTCACTTTAAAAAAGATGCCAGATTATGAATTAAAATAAATACGATTCTGTTTTTGAGTCTGAACAGTGATGCTCCAGCAGAGATCTGCCTCCCATTATGTGCACTAGGTGGTGTAGTTGTAAGCAAGAAGTTAGCATAAGCTAGGTAGCTAACAGCTGTATGGAGTTATTTTGAAAGCGATTAGCTTAATTTACATTTAGGTGACCCAAGGCCTATCGGATGGTGACGTGTGACCATGCTGTAGTTCCTTTATAGCCCAACGTTAGCCACCTTCAGCTTAGCGATGGTGACACGAAGTCATGTGACCGTGCTGTAGTTCCTTTATAGCCCAACATTAGCCACCTTTAGTTTAGCGGTGGTGACGTGAAGTCATGTGACCGTGCTGTAGTTCCTTATAGCCCAACATTAGCCGCCTTTAGCTTAGCGCTGGTGACGTGAAGTCATGTGACCGTGCTCTAGTTCCTTTATAGCCCAACATTAGCCGCCTTTAGCTTAGCGGTGGTGACCTGAAGTCATGTGACCGTGCTGTAGTTCCTTTATAGCCCAACATTAGCCACCTTTAGCTTAGCGGTGGTGAAGTGAAGTCATGTGACCGTGCTGTAGTTCCTTTATAGCCCAACATTAGCCACCTTTAGCTTAGCGTGGTGACGTGAAGTCATGTGACCGTGCTGTAGTTCCTTTATAGCCCAACATTAGCCACCTTTAGCTTAGCGGTGGTGAGTGAAGTCATGTGACTGTGCTGTAGTTCCTTTATAGCCCAACATTAGCCACCTTTAGCTTAGCGGTGGTGAAGTAAAGTCATGTGACCGTGCTGTAGTTCCTTTATAGCCCAACATTAGCCACCTTTATCTCATTGGACGAGGAGATGCTGCTTCAGGTGACCACACAGAAACACTGCACCTCTCTACAGTAAAACAAACAACCAAAACGTTTTATACCAATTATTTGATACTTTTATTTCCATTATAAGTATTCATCACGAGTCGACAATGTATATTACAGCTCAGCGCTCTGGACTACAGGTTGATGCATGTCAACGGCACAGGGAGGAACGGGGAATAAGACTGAGGGACATTAGATAAGCCTAAAACAGGGGGAAAGAGAGGAGGGACACTTTTGTTACTGCCACCATTTCCCAAATTCAGCCCCAATCATCTCGAGGTCACCATCTTCATCACAGTCTTCATCGTTTTCATTTCAGTCCAGTGTGCAGAAGGGAATGCTGGGAACTGGAGGACTCAGTGCAGAGGACCTGAGAGGAAAAGAGCTGTTCATTATAATAATAATAATAAGTATTATTCCACATATTTTACTCTATTTTTTCTACTTTTTATAGCGCATTGTGGAAAGGAGTAGAGAGATAGAGATAGATAAATATATATATGTTGAGGTCTTTGTTGAAACGTTTTCATTTGATGACTCAGGGAACACTGATATAGCACAAGCTGATGAAGAGCTCATTACATTTGGATCTGATCCAAAGCACAGAGCAGATAAACATTACTTTTCACTTTCATTAATGACGCCTGAATCAGTTGGTTTTCTTCTACTCCGATTAATTAAAGTACTCAGTATGCAGATTGGCTATTTTGAAACAATATATACTAAAGTAAAAGTAGTCATTGTGCAGATTGGTCCATTTCAGAATAATATATATGATAGTTTTATAATGATTGATCATGAAAGTGTTCTCAAAGCTGGTAAAGGTGCAGATAACTGCTGGACTAAGTATGAATGAATGAAGAATGAATGAATGAATGAATGAGTGACTCATGTTCTCACATTGGGGGGGGGGGCGTCTCCTCCTCATGACGCCTCAGCGCTGCTTTTTACGCAGGCAGCGAACGCCTCCATCAGATCTTTGCAGCCTTCAGCTCCTTTCTCTGCAACGCTGAGGAGAGAGAGAGAGACGTTAGAGGAAGAAGGAGAAGCATTTGAAGCAGAGCAGTTTCCTTAAAACACGCAGTGATACTCTGAGGGAGTGAGTCTGTGGGAGTGAGTCTGTGACTCTGAGGAGTGAGTCTGAGGAGTGAGTCTGAGGAGTGACTCTGAGGAGTGACTCTGTGACTCTGAGGAGTGACTCTGACTCTGTGGTGACTCTGTGACTCTGAGGAGTGACTCTGACTCTGAGGGAGTGACTCTCAGGGAGTGACTCTCAGGGAGTGACTCTCAGGAGTGACTCTGAGGAGTGACTCTCAAGGAGTGACTCTCAAGGAGTGACTCTGAGGAGTGACTCTCAAGGAGTGACTCTGAGGAGTGACTCTCAAGGAGTGACTCTGAGGAGTGACTCTCAAGGAGTGACTCTGAGGAGTGACTCTCAGGAGTGACTCTGAGGAGTGACTCTCAGGAGTGACTCTGAAGGAGTGACTCTCAAGGAGTGACTCTCAGGAGTGACTCTCAAGGAGTGACTCTGAGGGAGTGACTCTGAGGGAGTGACTCTCAAGGAGTGACTCTCAGGAGTGACTCTCAGGAGTGACTCTCAGGAGTGACTCTCAGGAGTGACTCTCAAGGGTGACTCTGAGGGAGTGACTCTCAAGGAGTGACTCTCAAGGAGTGACTCTCAGGGAGTGACTCTGAGGGAGTGACTCTGAGGGAGTGACTCTGAGGAGTGACTCTAGGGATGACTCTGAGGGAGTGACTCTCAGGGAGTGACTCTCAGGGAGTGACTCTCAGGGAGTGACTCTCAGGGAGTGACTCTCAGGGATGACTCTCAGGGAGTGACTCTGAGGGAGTGACTCTGAGGGAGTGACTCTCAGGGAGTGACTCTCAGGGAGTGACTCTCAGGGAGTGACTCTCAAGGAGTGACTCTGAGGAGTGACTCTCGAGGAGTGACTCTCGAGGAGTGACTCTGAGGGAGTGACTCTGAGGGAGTGACTCTCAGGGAGTGACTCTCAGGGAGTGACTCTGAGGGAGTGACTCTCAGGGAGTGACTCTCAGGGAGTGACTCTCAGGGAGTGACTCTCAGGGAGTGACTCTCAAGGAGTGACTCTGAGGGAGTGCTCTCAGGGAGTGACTCTCAGGGAGTGACTCTCAGGGAGTGACTCTGAGGGAGTGACTCTGAGGGAGTGACTCTGAGGGAGTGACTCTGAGGAGTGACTCTAGGGAGTGACTCTGAGGGAGTGACTCTCAGGGAGTGACTCTCAGGGAGTGACTCTGAGGGAGTGACTCTAGGGAGTGACTCTGAGGAGTGACTCTCAGGGAGTGACTCTCAGGGAGTGACTCTCAGGGAGTGCTCTCAGGGAGTGACTCTCAGGGAGTGACTCTCGGGAGTGACTCTGAGGGAGTGACTCTGAGGGAGTGACTCTCAGGGATGACTCTGAGGGAGTGACTCTGAGGGAGTGACTCTCAGGAGTGACTCTCAGGGAGTGACTCTCAGGGAGTGACTCTCAGGGAGTGACTCTCAGGAGTGACTCTGAGGGAGTGACTCTGAGGGAGTGACTCTCAGGAGTGACTCTGAGGGAGTGACTCTGAGGAGTGCTCTCAGGGAGTGACTCTC
>JAAOOA010000995.1:90000-175521 GCA_012861695.1 Trematomus loennbergii
TCACGTTAGGGCTGCTCGATTATGGCAAAAATCATAATCACGATTATTAAATTATTTACTTTGAAAACATCAATGTATTGGAGAATTTTTTTTTGAACAGTTGATTACAACTTTAAGTATAATTCAGCTGAAAACCCCCAAAAAATCAAATGTATTTAAAAAAAAAAAAAGAAAGTAATCAAATAATCGTTTTATTTCGATTACGTTGTTTTCGTAATCGTTGCAAGCCATAATCGTAATCGCGATTAATTGAGCAGCCCTACTTACGTCACCACCGCTAAGCTAAAGGAGGCTAATGTTGGGCTATAAAGGAACTACAGCACGGTCACATGACTTCACATCACCACCGCTAAGCTAAAGGTGGCTAATGTTGGGCTATAAAGGAACTACAGCACGGTCACATGACTTCACGTCACCACCGCTAAGCTAAAGGTGGCTAATGTTGGGCTATAAAGGAACTGCAGCACGGTCACATGACTTCACGTCACCACCGCTAAGCTAAAGGGGCTAATGTTGGGCTATAAAGGAACTACAGCACGGTCACATGACTTCACGTCACCACCGCTAAGCTAAATGTGGCTAATGTTGGGCTATGAAGGAACTACAGCACGGTCACATGACTTCACGTCACCACCGCTAAGCTAAAGGTGGCTAATGTTGGGCTATAAAGGAACTACAGCACGGTCACATGACTTCACGTCACCACCGCTAAGCTAAAGGTGGCTAATGTTGGGCTATAAAGGAACTACAGCACGGTCACATGACTTCACATCACCACCGCTAAGCTAAAGGAGGCTAATGTTGGGCTATAAAGGAACTACAGCACGGTCACATGACCTCAGGTCTAAATGATGTCCACTAAAAGGCAGATTGGACGTTCTTCCTCGGACACAATCAGGAAATGAATGTGAATTATTCAGAGCGTCCTCAGAGACAAACATACATAATGCAACAGACTGAGGATGTGGGCCAAATATGAGCCAAGAGATCATGTGAGTAAGGAGTGGCCGTATCGTAAGACATCTCAATAAAGCTTTCCTGTGGACTTCAGGACAGTGGAATAAAGAAATGCCAACATGGGACCCTTCTCCGTTTATATAATGCAATAGGAATGCATTTTATCTGTTCTTCCAGTATTAATAGTCTCATTTCCCCTCAGATTTAACTCGAGAGGGTCTGCTCTGCTCTGCTCAGAATCCTACATTTGGGGGAATTAGGTTGTGTGGCAGTTGCTCCATTTCAAATAAAGAAATACAAGTTAATTGAAGTCAGAGAGAGAAGCCAACCGTACTCAATATTTGCTCGACTGCAGAAAATGAAAAGATTTGTTAACCCGTTTCCTGAATTGTGACCTTGTTTTTAAAATATATTCTATAGTGTTTCATTCGTCCGATATATTTTCTTCTTTTTTAATGCCGTTTATTTCCATTTTGAGATGTTTAAATTGTTTATTTCTACTCTTATGCAATGCCTTGAGGCGGTGGTGGTCCATAGGGAGTTGGCTTGGCAACTGTAAGGTCACCAGTTCAAGTCCCGGAAAGACCAAGTGCTTCCGAGGTGTCCCTGAGCAAGGCACCGTTCCCTACACTGCTCCCCGGGCGCCGTTCATAATGGCAGCACACTGCTCCTAACACTAGGATGGGTCAAATGCAGAGAAACAGGTCTGGCAGGGTCTCAGTCAGTAGGGGCTTGGACTGTGAGCCGTAGGGTCGCCGGTTCAAGTCCCCGACCAAACCTAAAGTATGGAGTGTGGACTGCTACTTGGAGAGGTCCCAGTTCACCTCCTGCCCTGCCGTGGTGCCCTTGAGCAAGGCACCGGACAACCCCCCCCCACTCCCATTGCTCCCCAGGCGCTGTGCAATAGCTGCCCACTGCTCCTAGTGCTAGACTCCTGGCACTAGGATGGGTTAAATGCAGAGAACACATGTCAGTGGGTGTCAATGTCGAGTACGCTTGCTTGGTAGCACATGTCTGCCGAGCATCTTGCTTCAGAAGCGAGGCAAGAATACTTCCTGGCATTCGGAAAACAAAGAGTGGAACAGGCTAGCAAGTGTGCAGGTGTGCGTCATATGAGAGGCCCCGCCTCTTACATCTCCGCCACAGATTTGGGGAAATTGGTCCGTGCGCAAAGCATTGTGGGGATTTTAAGACCGCGGAGTCTACTCATGTGCAGCCTCGATATTTCTCCAAACGGAGTAGCCGGGCTCGGTAGATTTCCAAGTATGCTGGAGATTGGAACAGTACTTCGGCGGCACTCGATGACGTAGTATGCTTGAAACAGTGGCTCTGAAGCAGCTTTACTCGCGATTGAGAAACACCCACTGTGTGTTCTGTGTGCTCTGCTCATTTGTGACGATTAGGGAGGGTTTCATCCCTTCCAATTCTATTCTTGTTATTTATGCTGCTGAAACAAACAAATATCTCAAATTGGGATCAATAAAGTACTTTTTATCTTAAAATAAAAGTATAGAAACATCATTTCCGTGCAGATAAGGATCTCAACACTGATGCGACTTGAAAAGCAGGTTCAAAAGTATTTAAAGAGTCCAGAAGTCTTTCAGTATTCTGGACATTCCTGCAGAACTGGAAACTGGTATCAAAAATATTTCTGGGTTTTTCAAAGTTCAGCATATAGTTTGGGGGGGGGGGGGGGCACATTGTTGCTCAAAACTACAGCAAAGCACTCGGATTACCGACTTCTGCAGAGTAACTGAATTCCAAGAATGCAACCGGCACGGTTTCCACTGACGAGAATATACATGTCTGTCACATACAGCTGCAGGCAGTCAGAGGGAGGGTGTGTGTGTGAGTGAGAGGAGGGGGTGTGTGTGTGTGTGTGTGTGTGAGGAGGGGTTAGGCGCTGTGTGTTCTTACAAAAGAGTCTCAAAGTACAAGTAGTAAGCAAAATACTATGTATGGTAATTATTAGCCACGAACATACTGAGCTGCATGTCAGCACACGGGCATTATAGAACTGTGTGTGTGTGTGTGTGTTTGTTGATTATTAATTAGCCTGAGCCTGCAAACAAGTATCTACAAGGAGACATGAAAAAAAACATCATATATTGAAAAGTTACTTGTTTTCTGATTTAAAAGAAATACAAAACCTATTTCCACTCTTTTGCAAAAGTAGTTAAATTCATAAAAACATTATTGTTGCCGTCTTGAAACAACATTCCAGGTTTATGCATCCATCCAATATGTGTAATTCAAAAAATACACTTAACTTAAAGTTATTAAAGTTTAAGAAACATTCGGTCCCATCTTTAAAAGAAAGACTTATTTGTCCAAAGAAAAGGCGTAAGTACAAGTGAAGGCATTCAAAGTGTTAACTGACTGATGTAAAAGCTATACAATAGATGAAGTACTGTTCAACATGTCGTGCCTTCATTCTCCCCATGCTTGTAACATGTTGCTTCACCTCTGTGTGACTTTGCTACCGTGACCTTGACAAAGTCAGAGCTACCGCTGTTATTAGTGTACCAACAAATAATCATCCCTTTTTATGAATCAGATAAAACTCTTTGAGACAGAAGGGGAAGAGATCCGATCTGACCCGAGTACAAGAGATGCTTCATGGAGGGATTTAACTACAACATGGCCGCCTCCATGCTGTCCGGGTGAACCAAGCCCCAGAAAGGCTTTTTCCCCCATTGACTGTAAATCAGCGGATAATTATTTTAAAAACTAATAAACCTACCCAGTATGAACACTTGTATAGCTCTTAGTATAATCATTATGTCCTTAAAGTTGTAAAATCCAAATTTATTTTCTCTCTCAATTCATTCTACTGAGCTGAGAGCAGGAGATCGGGGGCGGGGCTTAATGATAGGAGGCGGGGCTTAATGGTAAACTCAACTGCGCTCTATGAGCTACATACGGGTACTTCTGCTCTGACAGCAAGGCATGATGGGTAATCTGTGACTATAAAGGAACTACAGCACGGTCACATGACTTCACCACCGCTAAGCTAAAGGCGGCTAATGTTGGGCTATAAAGGAACTACAGCCGGTCACATGACTTCACGTCACCACCGCTAAGCTAAAGGCGGCTAATGTTGGGCTATAAAGGAACTACAGCACGGTCACATGACTTCACGTCACCACCGCTAAGCTAAAGGTGGCTAATGTTGGGCTATAAAGGAACTACAGCACGGTCACATGACTTCACGTCACCACCGCTAAGCTAAAGGAGGCTAATGTTGGGCTATAAAGGAACTACAGCACGGTCACATGAATTCACGTCACCACCGCTAAGCTAAAGGAGGCTAATGTTGGGCTATAAAGGAACTACAGCACGGTCACATGACTTCACACCGCTAAGCTAAAGGAGGCTAATGTTGGGCTATAAAGGAACTACAGCACGGTCACATGACTTCACGTCACCACCGCTAAGCTAAAGGCGGCTAATGTTGGGCTATAAAGGAACTACAGCACGGTCACATGACTTCACGTCACCACCGCTAAGCTAAAGGTGGCTAATGTTGGGCTATAAAGGAACTACAGCACGGTCACATGACTTCACGTCACCACCGCTAAGCTAAAGGTGGCTAATGTTGGACTATAAAGGAACTACAGCACGGTCACATGACTTCACGACACCACCGCTAAGCTAAAGGTGGCTAACGTTGGGCTATAAAGGAACTACAGCACGGTCACATGACTTCACGTCACCACCGCTAAGCTAAAGGTGGCTAATGTTGGACTATAAAGGAACTACAGCACGGTCACATGACTTCACGACACCACCGCTAAGCTAAAGGTGGCTAACGTTGGGCTATAAAGGAACTACAGCACATATCCAGTTCTTATTATACATCCTATCCTGTCAGGCGCAGAGTAACGTGATGAAGGAACAGATCATGTTATCCTGAACATACAGTCTGACTCCTCGTACACACATCTATAAATACAGAGCGGCTCTCATTACACACAGCCAGCCATGTTTCATTTACAGCGTTAAGATCTGCGTCCATTCAGCTCCAGATACTCCGTGCAGGGTGTAATTTAAATTCACTTTCTCCTTAAGTAGACGTAGTAAATGTCAAAGTGTAACCCTTTAGTGTGCAGAACTGTGGCCTCAAGCAGAGGTCAATGACAGCATGGTAGAGTCCCATTCAAACTATGCTATAGATGTCTATAATGCACTTTGAATTGCCTTGTGTTGAAAGATGCTATATAAATAAACGTGCCTTGCCTATAGAGAGAGACCATGACCAGTAAAGGACGCAGTAAAAATATAAAACTGAACCATGACTGAACAACGTCTGCAGCTCGAGTCATCAATAACTCAATCACCCATCAGATAAATGTTTATCGGGCCATCACGATGAGCCAATAGAAATGTCCCCTGACGCCTAATAACGAAGTCACAAGTGGTGGATCAGTAATATCAGCCTCTGTGTTGCATGTTTTACTTGTTATTTTGCATTAAATGTGGTTTTAGGGTGAGATACAACATCGGTGGCCAAAATGGATTCTTGGCTAACTTTGGCGCATTTGCAGAAATGTTTATTAATGTGCACTATCCCTGTAAAATTAGCAAGGGTCGGGTCCTTTCCAAAATGTTGTTCACTTTAAACAAACAAGCCATTTTAGTTGATTGCCCCTGCAGTGTTGGCGCTCAATACTGTACCAATTTAATAAGAAATGGGAAAAAGGTTTGAAAAATACCTTTGAAGAAACATTGGGAACATGTTTAAAGGGGACCTATCATGCAAAATGCACTTTTGTACGTCTTTTCTACATGAATATGTGTCCCCGGTGTTCCAGGGAACTCACCAAGTGTCAGAAAACACAACCCTCTCTATTTTCCTCCATACCCAAATCTCTAAAAAAGGGGCTGCAACGGATCTGATCAAAAACTGATCCAGATTTGAACACTGTCCTGACGTCAGGACGGTGGCGCTACGGCTATTGGGCCAACTCCACCAATCAGGAGGAGACAGCCACGCCATTGCCGTTCCAAAGCGCTGGAGACGCTGTAGTACATATGCCAGGCCTGTAGGTGGTGCTGTTCTCACTGAATCTGCCCTTGCAAAAACAGAGCTAAAAATGTCAAATTGAGCAAATGAGGCATGGCTAAAATGCATGATCTGTTTGGTATTTTGAAAAAAAAAAAGTATAAATATGCCTTATATAGGTATGGTCCTACACTATATTATTAAAATATAGCATGATAGGTCCACTTTAAATCACACCAGCCATTCAGACTGTAAGTCACTAAACCTAAATAATAAGGCATCCACTGTCCAACATAACACATTAAGCAATAGAAGGACAGTGAGCTGGACGGCAAATAAATCAACAGAAGAAGACACTAAAGGGAACAGTAGAAGAAGTTTTAGTTGTACATTGACAATGCGCAACTTCCTGTGCAGCTATCTGGCTCAAAACTGGAAGAATGATAAGAAATGGGAAAATGGGTTAAAAAACACCTTCAAAATTCACCACTGGTCACAAAGACTATCAAGGAAAGCTGCTTAGCTCCAGTGGAAATGCATCTAGCTCACAAACTAAACATGCGTATTTGAAAAAAGTCATATAAAAGACTTCCCTGGACAAAGATCAAAAGGAAAAAGCCTCAACTCTAAGTGCATTCTGGGAGTTGCAGTTTAACACTGGTGGCTGAAGGCCCCGTATGATAATGCTAACGCTACTACAATCGACTTTCCCCCCTTCAAGGTCACGGGGTCATGTTCTGCTGATCGCTGGGAACACTTTATCACCGTGAAGCCATTGAACCCAGCGCTAACACTGCTATAGAGAGAGACCCTGACCAGAACTCCCAGTAAAGATGCCAGTTATCAAAACCTCCTCAGAGATCATCACAGATAAAGAAACATTTTTAATGTGAGAGAAATTTGCTAAAAAACAACTTGACTTTTAACTAAAAAATTGATGTAGAAATCCATATTTTTTATAACCGTGAGACATCTGCCTACAATAATACTTTTCCCATACTTGGAGCACTTATGCAATTCATTTTGTAAAAGTAAATTCAAGTTTTTCCAAGGTCAGTCGACTTAGTGAGAAAACACTTTCCTTGAGTCTCAAACTTAAAAAAAAAAAGTCATATTTTTCCTATTTTTTGCTTTCAAATCATTGAAAGACTCCGTTTACATTACATTACATGTTACTTGTAGACTTACATCCTCAATACTGTGGGCAATCCCCACAGGAGCAGTTTGGGGTGAAGTGTCTCAGGGACACAACGGCATGCTGACTGCAGTGGGGTTTGAACCTGTGCCCCCCTGATCCCAACACCAATGCACTAGTCCACTGCGCCACATCCTTCCCGTTTAAAAGTACACATCCTGTCGACAAACCAACGTATGAATCTACTCCTATGAGACCTCAGCCAGAACTCCCAGTAAAGACGGCAGTAAAAAAAAAACATGTTTAAATATCCTAATACTGGGAGTTGAAAAGAAAAGTGGTTTAAAGATCAAAGATGGGTTCGGGTAACAGAAAAACAGGAGAAAATGTGTTGAGAAAATGGATGAAAGGAATATTAAAAGGTTAGAAAAGTGTCTAAAGAACTATAATTTCACGGGAAGACTCGGGGTCGAGGAGTGGGAGAATCTGGTCGAATATTAGATTAGATTATTGTCATTACAAAATGCAAGCACAGTGTAACGAAATGAAGGAGGGTCAACCAGAGTGCAAAACAAGTCAGTTATATACACAATTATCAGAAGTATGTACAAAATAAATGATACAAAAATAAAAGGTAAATAGATGGGAAATGTATAAATAAGAATAAATACACAGATAATAATAAATACAGTGAATACAGTACTGTATATACAACATAATTGCGCTTCAGCACACGATAACAACTAGGCAGTCTGGGACAGCGTGGGGTTCATTGTCAGCAGTCTGAAGAAGCTGTGCGTGGTCCTGTTGGTTCTACCCGGGAGGCTGCGGTAGCGTGTCCCAGAGCGGGTGCCACGTAGGGGGATAAACACTGTATGGTTGGGGTGGGAAGAGTCTTTGATGATGTTTCGTGCCCTTCCCAGGCACCGCGGGAACAAACTCCCAGAAACTACTTTTAAATCCAGGCTGAAGACTTTTTCTGCTTTTAATTGAACTATTCGCATCTTAAACTGCACTGTAACTTTTATTCATGTACCCGTTATTCATGTTTTATTATCTTTGCTTTTTAATGCTCTTACTGTCTTCCATTTTTGTAAAGAATTGCCTTGTGTTGAAAAGTGCTCTATAGATAAACTGGCCTTGCTCCAGTTATCAATACCTCGTCTGTCAGGAGACCATGAAGCAACCCAAATGTTCCCTGAGACCCAATAAAGATCTCACACGTGGGAAACTTATAAAACTGTTGATGATTCGCCAAATATCCACGCCTTAAACCCAACGAGACTTAACATGCCGTGTTATCTGAAGACTTCACACCCAAACACTTATCAACACCCAACAGCTTCCACCTAAAGAGTTACACACAAAAGCACAATAACTAATGATCCCTTCATGAGCCTCAGATCAGAGCCCCAGAGCAGTGACCCTGGTAATGGGGTTGAAGCTAAAATCATGTTTTATTATTAAACTATTATAGTATATATAGTTAAGGTACAAGAAAACCAATTTAGTTGAAGTTGGAGCGACAGCATACGAAAACAGCCCTCCTGTGAGTTTTTCCAATCGTCGCTTTAAAAAAAAAGAAGGACTTTTTACACTTTAGAATAGAATTAGAGGGATGAAACCCCTCTTTAATGTCTCACATGCAGAGCACACAGTGAAATGTGTTCTCTGCATGTAACCCATCCTAGTACCAGGAGTCTAGCACAGGAGTCTAGTACCAGGAGTCTAGCACCAGGAGTCTAGTACCAGAACCAGGAGTCTAGCACCAGGAGTCTAGCACCAGGAGTCTAGCACCAGGAGTCTAGCACCAGGAGTCTAGTACCAGGAGTCTAGCACCAGGAGTCTAGCACCAGGAGTCTAGCACCAGGAGTCTAGAACCAGGAGTCTAGTACCAGGAGTCTAGTACCAGAACCAGGAGTCTAGCACCAGGAGTCTAGCACCAGGAGTCTAGCACCAGGAGTCTAGTACCAGGAGTCTAGCACTAGCACCAGGAGTCTAGCACCAGGAGTCTAGCACCAGGAGTCTAGTACCAGGAGTCTAGTACCAGAACCAGGAGTCTAGCACCAGGAGTCTAGCACCAGGAGTCTAGCACCAGGAGTCTAGCACCAGGAGTCTAGTACCAGAACCAGGAGTCTAGCACCAGGAGTCTAGCACCAGGAGTCTAGTACCAGAACCAGGAGTCTAGCACCAGGAGTCTAGCACCAGAACCAGGAGTCTAGCACCAGGAGTCTAGCACCAGAACCAGGAGTCTAGCACCAGGAGTCTAGCACCAGGAGTCTAGCACCAGGAGTCTAGCACCAGGAGTCTAGCACCAGGAGTCTAGTACCAGAACCAGGAGTCTAGCACCAGGAGTCTAGCACCAGAACCAGGAGTCTAGCACCAGGAGTCTAGTACCAGAACCAGGAGTCTAGCACCAGGAGTCTAGCACCAGGAGGCTAGTACCAGGAGCAGTGGGCAGCTATTGTACAGCGCCCGGGGAGCAATGGGAGTGAGGGGGAAGGGGGGTGTCCGGTGCCTTGCTCAAGGGCACCACGGCAGGGCAGGAGGTGAACTGGGACCTCTCCAAGTAGCAGTCCACACTCCATATTTAGGTCTGGTCGGGGACTTGAACCGGCGACCCTACGGCTCACAGTCCAAGCCCCTAGTGACTGAGACACTGCCGGATAAATAAGTAAAATATTAGAAGTCTCAAGGTAAGAAGTCATCAAAGGCAGGTATACTGTATGGGGCTACAATCATAATATAATACCAAAAATGTTAAATAAATGTCACGTAGAGATTGCAATACAATTGATTTTAACCCCAAATATTCCTTTTTAAATCATTAAGCAAAAACCATTGACGTCTGTTATTCTATAAAATACATATTTCTTGGCCAATCAAGTGAAGAGTTGGTGATTAACACAAGTTTGAGGTCATCTGTCACTCGGGTTGTTGAAACAGTACTTGGGATTTGGATATTCCATATTTGAAAAACGTTCACTTTAACTTAGGAATTTCTGCACAAAATGTTTGGTACTTATTGACTTTAATATGGAAGTGTTACGTGTTTGCACTCCTCACTATTATTTTCACCCTTAATTGATCTGCAGGTTTCCTACTGTATGTTAAATGTAGAAAAACATTTAATTGGAAGTCTTTGCACACCACACAATCTCTAAAGTCCATGAGTTGGTGATTAACACACGTTTTGGGGATCCGTCTGTAAGATATTCCGTTACTTTGATTTGAGTTGTTGATTGGAAACAGTACATGGGATTTGGATATTCCATATTTTAAAACCAATTATCGATAAACTGTGATTTGACGGTTTTTTTTTGTACAAAATGTTGGGTACTTGTTGACTTTAATTTGGAAGTGTTATGTGTTTGCATTTCTAAATTAACATTTCTATTCACTTTTAATTGATCTGCAGGTTTCCTACTTTATGTTAAATGTAGAAAAAGATACTGAAACTCATCAAAACCTCCCAGAGACGTTCAATACATGACAAACACATCTTTGAATGGAAGTCTTTGCATATACAGATCATCTCTGAATAAATGCAGACATGGTCAACTTGGCCAATAAAAGGGAACAAGAATTATTATTCCACATTTTAAAACCAATTATCAATAAACTGATTTATTGATTTTTCTGTAGGCCTTCCTGTACCAAACGTTGGGAACTTGCTCACTTTAAATGTGGTGTTTGCACTGCTAAATTAAGATGTATCTTCAGTCCTAATTGATCTGCAGGCTTTCTACTGTATATAAAAGAGACTGAAACTCATCAAAACCTCACTGAGATATTCAGTTAGTGACAAAAACATCTTTAAAATGGAAGTCTTTGCACAAAATCTCTGATCAAATGCAACCAATCCCCAAAAACAGCACTGATCTGTCGACCACTGAGACAGCAGGGTCGTGCTAACGCAATGCATTCTGGGAGAAAGAGATGAAAGTGACGCAGGCAGATTCCCGCCTCCATCCATGCGTACGGTTGAGAATCAGCCATCACACATCGTTAGTCCCAAAACCACTCTCCTTTAAAGAGGGGACCCCGAGAGTTCAAAACCCCCGAAAATACGTCCAGTTCAGTTAAAAGTTACGACTCGTTATTATCGCCCCAAAACATCAACGCCATTTTAGGATCGGGATCAAAACATCAAACGCCATTAGACCGGAGCAAGGTCAAATCACACGGGAGTATTTGGGAATGCCGCTCTGAGCGTACAGACTGTTTGGGGGATTAGAAAACTGTCGGGGTTTAGCGAAGAGTTAACGATTCTGCAAATATGAAGCAAGAGGGGTTAGGGTGTAGGAAAGGCAAGAGGGGTTAGGGTGTAGGAAAGGAGCAAGAGGGGTTAGGCTGTAGGAAAGGAGCAAGAGTAGAAGTGGTATACAACTATTAGAAAATATGTTTTATGTTTTATAGAAATGTGCAGAATATTCAGAGGGATGAGCAGGATTAAAATGGATAAGATTTGCTCACATTATGAGTCAGTGTCAGAGGAACTTGGACAACTTGACCAAAAATAGGAGAGAAATTAAGCAAAATTGGACCAAAAATTGGACGAACTCCTCTAGGTTTGGTTCATGATGACCTGTTCCCTGCATATACAAAACCTTAACATTTACACCAAAGATTTGACCACATTTTGGAGTAAAATTAGTGTAAAATTAGTGTAAAATTGGAGTAAAATTGGAGTAAAATTGGAGTAAAAGCATTAAAATTGGAGTAAAATTAGTGTAAAATTGGAGTAAAATTGGACCAACATTGGACCTCTTCCTATGGCGTTTTAGTCCTAATTCCCCATTATAAAACATGCAAAATGTCCCCTACCATTTGTCCAGGTCGGCCTTGATGGCGGCGCAGGCGCTGGGGACGGGGCCTCGAGGGCGGGGGTCTCACAGTCTGACATCTCTGCTGGTTCTGGGTCTGGTTCTTTGTGATGGTGGTTCTGATCCTGTCCTCACCCTGAGAGAGAGAGAGAGAGCAGAGGAGGTCGAGTTACTGAAGAGAGAGAGAGAGGGGGGGAGGAGTTAACATGTGACACACACAGAGGGGGAGGGACACGTTTAAAGGGAGGGGGGGCAGTGACCCAGACTGAAGCACAAAAGGGAGGATCGTGCTCAAAAGGGGCTTTCTGATTGGACCAGAACCTCAACAGGGCTTTTAATGAACGCTTTATTTCAAACTCATTCATTCATTTTAAAGTGCATGTGATGGAGAGGGTCCTGCAGGTGCTGCCCCCTGCAGGCGGCTGAGAGAATGACATCCTCCTTTCTGCACATGGCAGCCATGCTTCTTAAGGTCAGGGAGCGCTAACCTGCTGCATGGTTTAGGAGATAAATGTCAAAGATATGTTATTTTATACGTGCTTTTATGATCTGTATTCATATTGCATGTTATTGTTTATTAAAGGGGGATAAGGAGTGGAGAAATACGTTATTTTAGGAACAAACAAGGTTTTCCAAGGTCAGTCAAACTGAAGGCTGCAAAGGTTTTTCATGTGTGTAACAGAATGAAACAAGGCTCATTAAAACGTCCCTCAAGACATTTGGTTTCAAACAAACATCTCATTTTAGTTACAGAGAAGTTTCTGTACACAAAATGTTCACTATGTTTGCTTTAAAGTCATTAAAACAAACTGTTAAAAGTGTTTTTTAGGTCCAAAACTCTTCTATAAATCAACGTTCCATGTCAGGTCTGAACAACGATAGAAATGTCTTTTACAGATTCAACTGTTTTGATGAGAAAGAGAAATAACTGCAAAATGCAATATATTCTTTAATGCTTTGCGCAAAAATGTATTAACACAATTACGAATTCCTTTGCTAAAAGTAAACTCAAGGTTTTCCAAGATCAGAAAAAGTAAGTAGGACTTTAAATCTAAATTAAAAAAAAGTCATATCTTTCACTATTTTTGCCTTAAAATCATTGAAAACTCAATTAAAAGTGTTTTATGTCCAAAAACTAGCACTAATGCAATAACTTTGTAAACTCAATTATTTCAACTTATTAGATTTGACAACATTTTCCCTTAAGAGTCTCAAACTACAAAAAAGGTCATTTTTCACTATGTTTGCCTTAAAATCACAGAAAGACTAAGTTTAAAGTTCACATCATGTCAATAAACCAATGCATGAATCGACTCTCCTTTGCAACTCTGCAGAAGAAGAGATTTCTCATTTAAGGATTGGATGTTATCACCAGAGTGAGACATCAGCTGCTAATCTGCCGTGCATGTTCTTCCACACTTTGAGCACTAATGAGATTCATTTGCTAAAAGTGAACTCAAGGTTTTCCAAGGTCAGTCAAACTTAGTACGACCTTAAAAGTTTGGTCTAACAATCACTTGGACTACACATTTTCCTTCAGGTTTTGTGTGTATATAATCAAACTAATAATGACTCAATAGAACTTTCTAAAGACATTTGGTTGATGACAAACTTAGAAAGACTTCCTTAAACTAGACACAAAGTCACTATTTTTGCCTTAAAATCATTGGAAACTCAGTGTTTTTACGTCCAAACACGGATCTATAAACCCACTCATCATGTCATGTCACAACTCAAAGTATTTGTCATTCATGGATTTGATATAAGAGTGAGACAGTGGCCTACAAGACCTGCTCTTCCATGCAACTAATTTTGTAAAAGTAAACTCAAGGTTAGTCCAACTCAGTAGAACTTTTAAAACGGAAACACTTCCCTAGGAGTTTCAAACTACCACAAATAAGTCATATTTTTCTCAATATCTGCCTTAAAATCCTTGAAAACTGCGACCAGAGACGTCAGCTGCTGATTGGTCTACAAGACATGCTCTTCCCATGCTAGGAGCACACATGCTAAAAGTAACTCAAGGTTTTACAAGGTCACTCAAACTCAGTACGACTTTAAAAGTTTGCCCTAGGCCTACAACTCAAATGACAACCCTACAATCAAACAAAAAGTGAAGCAAGGCTCATTAAAGTCAGCAAAGATATTGATTAATGACAACACCTCGAGAAACGGCTCATTTTAGACAAAAGTCGTATTTGTTTTACACTTTTAACACCTAATAATCACTCATCACGTCAGGGCTGCACAACTCAAAGCATGTCGTTAATGTGTTGGATTCTTTTATAGCAGTGACACACGTGTTGCTAATCTGCCTACAATAAATGCTAAATTAAATACCGTTTTAATGCAACTTTAATTTGCCTCATTTCACCAGGTTTATTTGCAGAAGTTTTGCACCTCTTGTCCTTCTAATAAATCATTTAAACCCTGCTTCAGTGTGCCTCTCACAGATGTAATTAATGAGATTACTGCACCATCACTGCGGCACATGAGAGTAACGTGACACCATCAGAGTAACGTTACACCATCAGGAGTTACGCAAGAGGCTGCACTCTGCATACAAACTACAAACTGTGCGCAAAAAAACTCTGCGCACAGTTTGGATTCTTTCTTAAAACTGTTAAAAATACCTCCAACAAGTTGTCTTCACTTCCGTCTTACCAGCTGTGTGTGCAGAAAGATGTTTCCCTCGCGACCCTCTGCACACCTGGTAAAACTCGGTTAATTTAAAAGCAGCTATGACTTATGGGTAATGTAGTTCAGAGATTTCCAAAACCTAAAACCGACTCCAAAAACTGCTGAATAGTTGTTGCGAACGTTTTTTTTAAGCATGTATTTTTACCCCCTGCTCTACATGTGTGTGATATCCACTCACTTTAACAGCTGCCTCCTAAAATAGAGCTCATTAATAACCACACTAACAGGAGGGAAAGTGTGCAGAAGCTAAATTAAATCAGCATAAACCAGCAACCAATTAACTTCCTGTTGGAAAAGCTTCCTCCTGCTGCACAATGACTGCGAATCATACATGGAAACAAAACGGCGGAACACCAGGAGCACAGCTCAGGAGGGAAAGGCTGTGGAAGTCATATTATATATAAATACACTGCATCTGGTTTAAAGAAGTCTTTGAGCGTCTGAGTGAAGCAAGAGGAAGAAATGGTTTCAATGGGAAGCCCCCCCTCCCTGTGAGCCATGTGCACACAGAGCAGTGGGAACATCATGTACTTTTACACAGAAACGTGTTTTCCTGTGTACAAAAACACAATTTGACATGAAATAATGAAAACAAAGCGCACGGTTCCTACCTACAGCTGGTCTGAGTCCTGGCGCAGAGAGTGTGTGTGCAGAAAGTGCTTCAGTGTCGCAGATCTGTGTGAAGTGATCTCTCTGAAGGGGGTGTGTGTACGGTGTGTGTGTGCATGTATGTGCATGTGTTTGTGTTCATGGTATGGCCACAGTCAGGAGGGGGAGGGGAGGAACTGTGTGAAGAGAGGCAGAGAAAGGGAGGTGTGTCTGAGAGAGACTCTATAGGGTTAGACTGGAGAGAGAGAAGTGTGTGTGTGTGTGTGTGTGTGTGTGTGTGTGTGTGTGTGTGTGTGTGTGTGTGTGTGGTGTTGTGTGTGTGTGTGTGTGTGTGTGTGTGTGTGTGTGAAGGGTTAACAGAGCTATAGGGTGTAACTATATGTCCAACATGTCTGCCTGTGTACTGCGGCAAGGTCGACATCCCCAGCATGAAGAACAGAAAGACACCGACGTACAAAAATATATAAATATAACAATTAAAATATCAAGAAGTCAAAGTGTATTAAAAATATATAAACCAGAAATATGAACAAACAAAGTTAAAACAAAATAAGCTGTAATAAATAATAATATACAAATAAAACATGTATATCAAGATAGGAACCGAAGTAAGAATATGCAATAGAAATAAAATACAAATATTTATACAAACAAAAGCATTTAAGTTTACATGTGCACAACATTTATACGTTTTACATAAGAGGGTGAAATAAATACTTTTGCACTGTTACATAAGTGAATCCTTGAATGGAGCACACACACACACACACACACACACACACACACACACACACACACACACACACACACACACACACACACACACACACACAGAAACACCAGCAACAACAAAAACCTCTCAAAAAGTGATTGTGTGTGTGTGTGTGTGTGTGTGTGTGTGTGTGTGTGTGTGTGTGTGTGTGTGTGTGTGTGTGTGTGTTCTTGCAAATTATACAATCAGCAGAGGATTCAAAGTCAGACTGTAGGTCGTCCATGGGAGGCGGCCTGCTGCGCGCATCTGAGTGTGCGTGTGTGTGTGTGTGTGTGTGTGTGTGTGTGTGTGTGTGTGTGTGTGTCTACAGGACAGTGAATATGAGAGGCATGCGTCCCATGATGCATGCAGCAGTGCATCATGGGACATGCATCGCTGTCCTGTCTTTGAAGAGAGTGGAGAGACATAAAGATGATTAACTGACACACACACACACCCACACACACACACACACACACACACACACACACACACACACACGCACGCACGCACGCACGCACGCACGCACTCACGCACGCACGCACTCACACACACACACACACACACACACACACACACACACACACACACACACACACACACACACACACACACACACATGCACGCATGCACGCACGCACGCACATACACACACACACACACACACACACACACACACACACACACACACACACACACACGCATGCACGCATGCACGCACGCACGCACACACACACACACACACACACACACACACACACACACACACACGTAAAGTAATTTATTACATCCATTAAAGTTAATTTATTCATTGTCTCAGTGGACTTTACAGTTACTCAGGATCCACGATCCGACTCAGGATCCACGATTCAATCCATGACTCAATCAGGACTCATTAATTATCCACGATTCTTTATCCACGATTTAAAATCCACTACCAAGTGTACTCATACTGCACCTAAATACAATCTTGAGGTACTTGCCAATTTAAGAGTACTTTATACTTTTACTACACAAGATTATTGAAGCCAGTCTTGTACTTTTCAATTCACTTCATTTATCTGACATTAGTTACTTTGCATTTTGTGTGTTTTTACGCCTCTTTCTAGGTTTGATGTGGTTATGCTGAGGCTCATTGCCGTCAGCTTGTGTTTCATCGTGGTCATTTTGAGTGAATTTCTTTAGTTCGGTGTTTCGCTTTTCATATTATTTGTTTCTTTGTGGCCATTCTTTGCAGTATTTTGTGTGTTTTTGTGTCCTTCTTTGTCTCCTTGCAGTCAGTTCGAGTGTCTTCATGGTTGTGTTCTCCTTTTTAATCAGCATTATGAGCCTCGTTGTGGTCTGTGTCAATTCTGATTGTCTTCTGTTTCATCTTTTTGAGTGAAATTATACACATAAAGTCCAGGGGCCTCGGACACTCTAAGCCCCTGGACTTGTGACTGGGAGACCCCGTTCAGTCCTCCTCAGGTGTGCTTACCTGCCCTCAAAGTAATGGAAATGTGTTAATTAAATAATTAAACCATCAAATGAAGCCGTCGTGAATCCAGACATGGTGTGAGCGTCGCTGTTTTTATTCATCGTCTCGTTAAGATCTGAACGTTTTTCCACTCGGCTCCTCGAAATGTTTCTCATTAAAACGAACTGATGCATAACCAGAGACTCAGGACAGGATATAAAGAAGAGGAGACATGGAGACAGAGATACAGGTAAAGAGACGGACTTCAGACGGACATCAGACAGACATGGCGCTCAAAGAAACCGACAGCAGCAAACTCCTCATGGCGGGTGAGATGAAATGATATTTAACTATCTGTTTGGGATCTATACGGAACATCATTGCGGCTATAAAGTGATATTAGATTTGAAGATGCAGAATATTTTTCAACTGATGAACAGAAAAACATTGTATTCGAAAAAACGAGATGTTTGAGGTAGTTTAGAAACAGAGTTAGAAAGATACGTTTATTTTGTACACGGTTAACTACGGTGGCCTGCAGGTGCAAACGTGTTATCACGACCCGACACATTTCCATTAAGAGAACGCGCTGCAGCTTCAGAAACAATGCAGATATAAAAGAACTGTTGGCCAGCTTATAAAACATGTTATATACTTCACTGCTCTAACTCAATTTACTCTACGAAAGTCACAACAAGAACAAAAGTGGTCCCAGGACAGATCCTTGTGGAACCCCATATTTAATTTAATATGATCTATCTATGTAGTGTCTCTACTTTAAAGAGTCCTCTCCTGCTGATGTTCAGGTGTATATCAGTATGTAGTGTCTCTACTTTAAAGAGTCCTCTCCTGCTGATGTTCAGGTGTATATCAGTATGTAGTGTCTCTACTTTAAAGAGTCCTCTCCTGCTGATGTTCAGGTGTATATCAGTATGTAGTGTCTCCTCTTTAAGAGTCCTCTCCTGCTGATGTTCAGTTGTATATCAGTATGTAGTGTCTCTACTTTAAAGAGTCCTCTCCTGCTGATGTTCAGGTGTATATCAGTATGTAGTGTCTCTACTTTAAAGAGTCATCTCCTGCTGATGTTCAGGTGTATATCAGTATGTAGTGTCTCTACTTTAAAGAGTCCTCTCCTGCTGATGTTCAGGTGTATATCAGTATGTAGTGTCTCTACTTTAAAGAGTCCTCTCCTGCTGATGTTCAGGTGTATATCAGTATGTAGTGTCTCTACTTTAAAGAGTCCTCTCCTGCTGATGGTCAGGTGTATATCAGTATGTAGTGTCTCTACTTTAAAGAGTCCTCTCCTGCTGATGTTCAGGTGTATATCAGTATGTAGTGTCTCTGCTTTAAAGAGTCCTCTCCTGCTGATGTTCAGGTGTATATCAGTATGTAGTGTCTCTACTTTAAAGAGTCCTCTCCTGCTGATGTTCAGGTGTATATCAGTATGTAGTGTCTCTACTTTAAAGAGTCCTCTCCTGCTGATGTTCAGGTGTATATCAGTATGTAGTGTCTCTACTTTAAAGAGTCCTCTCCTGCTGATGTTCAGGTGTATATCAGTATGTAGTGTCTCTACTTTAAAGAGTCCTCTCCTGCTGATGTTCAGGTGTATATCAGTATGTAGTGTCTCTGCTTTAAAGAGTCCTCTCCTGCTGATGTTCAGGTGTATATCAGTATGTAGTGTCTCTACTTTAAAGAGTCCTCTCCTGCTGATGTTCAGGTGTATATCAGTATGTAGTGTCTCTACTTTAAAGAGTGCTCTCCTGCTGATGTTCAGGTGTATATCAGTATGTAGTGTCTCTACTTTAAAGAGTGCTCTCCTGCTGATGTTCAGGTGTATATCAGTATGTAGTGTCTCTACTTTAAAGAGTCCTCTCCTGCTGATGTTCAGGTGTATATCAGTATGTAGTGTCTCTACTTTAAAGAGTGCTATCCTGCTGATGTTCAGGTGTATATCAGTATGTAGTGTCTCTACTTTAAAGAGTCCTCTCCTGCTGATGTTCAGGTGTATATCAGTATGTAGTGTCTCTACTTTAAAGAGTCCTCTCCTGCTGATGTTCAGGTGTATATCAGTGTGTAGTGTCTCTACTTTAAAGAGTCCTCTCCTGCTGATGTTCAGGTGTATATCAGTATGTAGTGTCTCTACTTTAAAGAGTCCTCTCCTGCTGATGTTCAGGTGTATATCAGTATGTAGTGTCTCTACTTTAAAGAGTCCTCTCCTGCTGATGTTCAGGTGTATATCAGTATGTAGTGTCTCTACTTTAAAGAGTCCTCCTGCTCATGTTCAGGTGTATATCAGTGTGTAGTGTCTCTACTTTAAAGAGTCCTCTCCTGCTCATGTTCAGGTGTATATCAGTATGTAGTGTCTCTACTTTAAAGAGTCCTCTCCTGCTGATGTTCAGGTGTATATCAGTATGTAGTGTCTCTACTTTAAAGAGTCCTCTCCTGCTGATGTTCAGTGTATATCAGTATGTAGTGTCTCTACTTTAAAGAGTCCTCTCCTGCTGATGTTCAGGTGTATATCAGTATGTAGTGTCTCTACTTTAAAGAGTCCTCTCCAGCTGATGTTCAGGTGTATATCAGTATGTAGTGTCTCTACATGTCTCCATGCTTCTCCGGTTATCACCCGTCCCCTTGTGTTCTGAAGCTTCTGCATGTAAACGGTGTGCAGAGTCAAAACCCTCAAAGTACACCCTGTAGCGAGTAAAACTCTAACACAGAGAAGACCTCCCGAAACGCCTCATTGGAGATACGTCATTGTCCATTTGATTCTTCGGGTACGGCCTGATGTCATGCGGTACCCGGAACAAAATGGACCAATCCGTGGAGCCGTTACGTTAAGCCCCCGCTGACTGGTCCAAATTGACCAATCCACGGACTTCCTCACACACACATCTGTGTGTTGCACGTGTTGTCAAGTTGCTGAAGATTTTGGAACATTTGTGTTTTTATATCTGCATCGTTTCTGAAGATGTTTTGTTCCGCTGAAGCGCGTTGGCGCTGTGAACCACCGTCAATCATTCATTAAAAAGCCACACAAATAGGTATAGGTAAACTCAATGTATTATGGTGGTAGAACATTCCCATTTAGTTGATAAATGTTCCACTAACTGTGATTAATCTGACTCTGGTGTGTGTGTGGTGTGTGTGTGTGTGTGTGTGTGTGTGTGTGTGTGTGTGTGTGTGTGTGTGTGGTGTGTGTGGTGTGTGTGTGTGCAGTGGTGTGTTTGTGTCAGTCTGCATCTGCTCTGTTCCTATCAGTGATCTGCTGGACCGAGCCTCTCAGGGCTCAGATAAACTGCACGCTCTCAGCACCACCATCACTCAGGACCTGGTCAGTGAACGCACCACGGCTTTTAAATGCCATTATATACTAACCTGCAGCACTAGTCTTCTCATGTTTCAGCACATCGGAGTAGATATTGGAGAAGTACCAGACATTAGGCGCAGGGGTCAAACTCAATTTCATGGCGGGCCACATCAGCATTATGGTTGCACTCAAAGGGCCGGTTTGTAACTTTAAGACTATAAAAAATACATATATATAATATAAAATAATGTATTATATCACATGATTGCCTCTGCATTGGATTATTATCGGATAGGGTAATAACTTCATTATGAACTACGTCTGAAAGCAGAAGTCTCAAATAATTGCAAGTCTCTTCAGTGTCACAAAATGAGATGCATTGTGGGACATGTAGTTTATGGGTAAAGCGGCATGTAACCGTATTATAAACTTATTATTTCTTTCAGAGCTCTTGCGGGGCCACATGAAGTGAAGTCAGGGGACTTGAGTTTGACACCCAGCATAAGATAATATAACGATGATGCTCCTTTGCCCCGCCCCCCAGAACTCTCACTTCCCTCCCATTGGTCGGGTGATTATGCCCCGCCCCTCGATGTGTCACACCTCCTCTCTGCAGACGCCCAGCGACAAGCAGCAAGCTCTGCAAGTTTCTGTGAGTCTTTTCTTACTTTTTGTGATGGACTTCTAGGGGTCATTAATATCTTCATCAATACATCCTTCTATATTGTGATAATATACACACTTTTACGTTATTGTTGTTTATAATAGTGAATGACAATGTGCACATTTCATTTTCTGTTCTTATTACACTTTTTTGTGTTTATATACATATATTTCTTACATTTTATATCATTATTTTAATTGTATCTTTTTAATGCAATATATTTTCTTACCATTTTTATTGCTTATTTTTACCTTAACTTCTCATGTCTTATAAATACTTTTATTCTGTTTTTAAAACCATTTTTACTTTAACTTGTGGTGTTTTATTTTATACTGTGTTACTGTACATTTTTTAACTCTAAATTGGAGAAACAAACCCCAATCTGTAGGCAGGTAGTATTTAGATTGAGATGGTTCTTACTGACCTCTGCTGGCCAACTAGTGTATTACAACACCTTTCAAAAAGTCTTATTATCTGCACGGACTATTACGATTCAATCAAACCCTTTCCCTGATCTCCTCCTACCTTCATTTTCACTATATCTTTATCTTTTTTAAAAACCTTTGTTATTGAATATTTTAATTTAACTTCTTGTGTTTAAATAAATATCTTTATTTGATATTATTTCATTTTTGTAACAATTAATTACTCTAAATTGTAGAAACGAAAGTATTTAGATTGTGATGGTTCTTACTGACCTCTGCAGGCCAACTAGTGTATTACAACACCTTTCAAAAACCCTTTCCCCTCAGCTTTCTGATCTCCTTCCTTCATCTTCACTGTATCTGTATATTGTTAATATCTTTCCTTTTGTAAAGCACTTTGTCATATTGTTTATTTGTTTATAGTGTAGTAGACAGTCCTCATTGATCAACTGTCACTAAAAACAGTAAATGGAGCCGTTTTAGCCAACATTGCTCATTTCCAGCTGTTGTCCTCGGCCAGATGATACAGACACCTTTTTAAATCACAACACATCAACAGCATTAGTTATAAAGAAAGGATCAAGGAGAACAATAACATGTGATCAACACACATTACTACATACATGTCACATATAGCACATCACACAACAGAAACGAGGGGTCCATGATCACAACATGTAACACAACATGTAACACAACATGTCACACACACGCCTACAAATGCCTCCCCTGATGCATCCTCTGATCTTTATCACGTGTCCCTCTCAGGAGTCGGACCTCCTCTCTCTGGCTCGCTCCCTGCTCCAGGCCTGGTCCGACCCCTGCTGGTTCTCTCAGCTTCAGCAAACACCCTCCATCACCCGACCAGACCTCCATCTCCAACAAGATCCAGGAGCTGCAGCTGCACTCCAAGAGCCTGGGGGACGGCCTGGACATCCTGTCTGGAAGGTACTCTTTAAAGAGGAGACACTACATACTGATATACACCTGAACATCATCAGGAGAGGACTCTTTAAAGTAGACACTACATACTGATATACACCTGAACATCAGCAGGAGAGGACTCTTTAAAGTAGAGACACTACATACTGATATACACCTGAACAGGAGAGGACTCTTTAAAGTAGAGACGCTACATACTGATATACACCTGAACATCAGCAGGAGAGGACTCTTTAAAGTAGAGCACTACATACTGATATACACCTGAACATCAGCAGGAGAGGACTCTTTAAAGTAGAGACACTACATACTGATATACACCTGAACATCAGCAGAGAGGACTCTTTAAAGTAGAGACACTACATACTGATATACACCTGAACATCAGCAGGAGAGGACTCTTTAAAGTAGAGACACTACATACTGATATACACCTGAACATCATCAGGAGAGGACTCTTTAAGTAGAGACACTACATACTGATATACACCTGAACATCAGCAGGAGAGGACTCTTTAAAGTAGAGACACTACATACTGATATACACCTGAACATCAGCAGGAGAGGACTCTTTAAAGTAGAGACACTACATACTGATATACACCTGAACATCAGCAGGAGAGGACTCTTTAAAGTAGAGACACTACATACTGATATACACCTGAACATCAGCAGGAGAGGACTCTTTAAAGTAGACACTACATACTGATATACACCTGAACATCAGCAGGAGAGGACTCTTTAAAGTAGAGACACTACATACTGATATACACCTGAACATCAGCAGGAGAGGACTCTTTAAAGTAGAGACACTACATACTGATATACACCTGCACATCAGCAGGAGAGACTCTTTAAAGTAGAGACACTACATACTGATATACACCTGCACATCAGCAGGAGAGGACTCTTTAAAGCAGAGACACTACATACTGATATACACCTGAACATCAGCAGGAGACTCTTTAAAGCAGAGACACTACTGACCTCTCTCTCCTCTTCCTCAGATGGGTCCTGCAGCTCAGACCATCTCTTTGCTTCCCTTCTCTGAGGAAATGACATCGCCAGGACCGGATTTCACAATTAATCAACTTCAACTTCCTGTTGTCTTGTTTCCGCCGCGACTCCCACAAGATCGACAGTTTCCTGAAGGTTCTTCGCTGTCGGGCCACGAAGACGCAGCCTCAGATGTGTTGAAGAGAGAGGCGGCCAGCTTTGCTCATATAGAGGTGCAGGGATATCGTATGTCTCAAAGTCAAAGTCAACTGTATTGACAATCTTTCAGTGTGTGTGTACAGACAGAAAGAATCGAAATACCGTTTCCCACAATCCCAAATACAAAACAAATATATGTAAAAATAGTCTATCCCTATATATGCACAATGAAAGACACATTTATACATGTGCTCACATTAAGACCTCAATAAAAGCACAACAATCAATATATACAGAAATAACAGTCACCTCAATCATTTCTGTGTTGGTCCTGAAGGCAGCATCTCTCTGGTCCAATGGGATTGCTCCATGTGATTTTGGGTTATCGAGAAAATAATCTCTGTGTCAAACAAACGTTGATGACACTTGAATCCACCAGTGTGGTATTTACTGACGTATTTGATGTCGTAGAATTCAAATCTCTTCAGCTTACTTTAACCACAGACCTCATTTCAGGCTAACAACCAAAACACATTCAGAAAGCCATTGTCCTACAGACCAGGAAGTGATGAAATGCTGACTCATGACAGGGTTTTTACGACTCATTCCTGCACCTCTCTATTGCCTATAGATTAGCGCATGCTAGGATTCTGCTATATGAGCTAATAGTTAGCATTCTGATCTTCCAGAAGGCGGCGATGAGGAGGAGTTTCATGCGTATCGTATCAGTTTACCTGAGTATTCTTTAATTGTATACTTTAAAAACACCTCCACTACATTTATCTGACAGCTTTAGTTACTTTACAGATTCAGATTATTAGCTAAATTACTGACTTTATGACTTTTAAAAGAGTACTTTTCACTGTAGCAATAGCCGCTTTCACACCACCACCACGCCAGCACTTAGTGCCAGCACTTAGTTCCCAGCACTTAGTTCCCCCATGGAACTAAAGAGCAGATCGCGTTCTCACCGGAATAAATTCCCTGAGGGAGGATTAGGCAAATGAAGCCGCTGACGTCACTTCTTCTTCTACTGCTTTGGGTTTACTGGCAGGCCGCAAACCACTTCACGGCGTATACTGCCACCCGGAGTCCCCGGCCGGAAGTCCCCGGGGTGGGGAAGGCTTCTACTGAATTCCATGGAATGCTCTTAGCATCCCGATAGCAATGAATATCTGAAGTGCTTGACAAAAATCCATAATAAATGTCATCTGTGGAAGCTGTAGTACTGTGAAAAGCACGACCAATCATCTGAGCCGGCCAGGCTAAAATAACTGGATGGCCTACCTGCCTGTCAGCCTTCCATCTGGCACAAACTTATCTCGTGCCCTCATTGGTCATGTGCGCGTTCGTGTGTGTTGGAGGAGGGGCTCTGTGAGGAAGTGGCAGATTTTCTCCGGTTGTGTATTTTCAAATTCTAGCGATCTCGCCGGTTTCTCAAACTTACCTACCCCACCTTTAAGTCAGCGTGTTGCACAAACATTGACCTCAATCTGAATGAATGGATGCTCAGGTATATTAAAGTTTAAGCTATCAACGTTTCCCATGGTAATTAGCATGCGTTGTACTTGTTTTAAAGCTTCCTTATTGACTTTAAATCAGGTTCCAGGAAGGGAATAAAGCATCTCTGTTTGCTTCCAGCTGGTCTGGCTTTATCACTTGATTTATTGTAAGCTGGTGTGTTTGTTCTGCTGTTGCTCCTCCTTGTCTCGTCCTTCTAAAATAACTTTTGCACTTCAGATTTAAACATTCTCTGATAAGCGTGATGTGATGCTTATAGAATTTCTCTTTTCAATCTGCTCATCAATAAAGATCTTCTTTTGCACAGTAACATCTCCTTGCCTGTCATTTGTCAGTCCACTGAATTTATGCAAACAAAATATGTAATCACGTGTTACAGCGTACATACTGTGTAAAACGACATTTAATGGGATTTATTGACAGTAAGTGAAAAATAGAAACTTAATTTTTCGGAGAACTGTTTGTATTAAAGGTCTCCCATCATGCAAAATGCACTTTTTGATGTCTTCTCTACATCAACATGTGTCCCCGGTGTGTCAGGGAACTCACGCAGCGTCAGGAAATAAAACCCTCTCTCTTTTCCTCCGTACCCAAATCTCTAAAAACGGGGGAACAACGGAGCTGATCCAGATTAGCGTCCGATATGACGTAATATCTGAAATGTGGACCCACGGCCCATCAGAAAGTTGCTATCAGAAACAATGCCCGACTGTTTTGGACGTAATATGGTCGGTGTTTACATTAGCATCGCTAACACTCAGAGCTAACCTGTACTGGAGAGCATGTGTGTGAAGAAGCAGGAAATAAAAAGGAACTCACCTTGTGGTATAACCGGCAAGAGAGAAAGCCTTTGAGCTCCATACTGTTTCAGAGAGAATCCTTGATAATCCATGATATGGAGTTTCATCACGGCAGCATTTAGTTTAGACAGTAGCTGCCGGGTCCCCCATGAGCTCAGACCCCTCCTTATTTTAAAGCTTTATACCCAAATCATCACTTTTGAAACAGGAAGTGAAATAGAGGGATATGAGGCATGGCTAGAATGGGTGACTGTTTGGTATTTTGAGCAAAACACTTCATAAACATGTTTTTTATATATTTGTATATATCTGAGACCTATGCTGTTGCCTACAAATAGCATGATAGGTCCACTTTAAAAGGCAAAGGCAGATATAAAAACACAATGCCTGCTTTTACAACATCTCCCCTGCAGAGGGCGGCATTTTGTTAAGCTTTATGCAATAGTTTTAGCAATGGCTATACTCTGGCACCCTCTGGTGATAAACAGATATAATGCAAGGAAACGGGACAATGTAATGTTTAACAATGTAATGTTTAACTTGGACCGAATACACATTTAAATTCACTCCTTTGCAAAGACAACTCCATACTAAATTGATTAAAGATGATATCCTCAGCATATTGAGGGTTTTTAAATATCCTGGTGTCCAATGAGAGCTTCAGAAACCTGCCTCTGGATAGAGTTCATTTGAGCGTTTAAGAATTCATTCGTTTGCATTTTTAGTGAGTAACAAAGAGGCTTCCTGAGTATCTGTGTGCGCGGGATCATCGCGTGCGGAATGAACAGAACTACAATGGCTTCCAGAGTTATAATCCTATCGATATCGAGACCTTCTGGCTTTCGTAGGCGTTGGTGGTATAGTGGTGAGCATAGCTGCCTTCCAAGCAGTTGACCCGGGTTCGATTCCCGGCCAACGCAATCTTTTTTCGGCGGCGATATCTGAGTCTTTAGGAAGATAAAATAAGATAAGAAGTACTTTATTGATCCCAATCTGGGAAATGTTTGCGTTGCAGAAGCATAAAAAGACAAGGCATTGTTTATTATCGAAATTATAAATCTATAACATCTCAAATAGAAAGGAAATAGCATTAAAAAAGTAGAAAATATACATGTTGAAATACAAATGCACAGTAAAGCAGGATATTATATATACTTTAAGTGTGTCAGGGATGGAATATTAAATATTAAATTGAATATAAATGTAAAATTTACATTGATTTTAAGTCTGGATAGAGTTCATTTTACTGTTTAAGACTTTATTAGTTTGCATTTTTTAGTGAGTAACAAAGAAGCTTTCTGAGTATTACAGTGATCTTTGTTTTGGATCATCGCGTGCGGGATTAACATCACTACAATGGCTTCCACAGTTATAATCACGTCGATGTGGAGACCCATATATTACCGTCAGCGTTGGTGGTATAGTGGTGAGCATAGCTGCCTTCCAAGCAGTTGACCCGGGTTCGATTCCCGGCCAACGCAACCCTATTGTTATATATTAAATTGAATGTAAAATGTACAGCGTGATTTCAAGTCCTAGTAAAGGTACCGGAGGGTCACGAAAACCAAGATATTAATAAAGTCTGATCTTGCATGTCCCCTCTTTTTTTTTTAACAATATTTATAGGTCTATACAAAACATTTCTCTGAAGTGTTTGGCACCAAAATACCAAACGGATCATGCATTGTTGTCATTACAAACACACACACACACACACACACACACACACACACACACACACACACACACACACACACACACACAGCATGGTACCTGACAGGTTTGACATGTCTCCACCTCTGTGACTAAAGCAGTAATCTGCACGTCACCATCGGGAGTAAAACCTGTAAGTGTCGGAAGTAGATAAGAAGAATAATATTAATAATATGGATAATGCGTGGGCCTTTTATCTTTTGGACAGACATGCCCACCCTGCATTCTCTATTGGGGAAAAAAGCAGAGACCGTAATTAATGATGTCATAGAAAACAGGACCTATACACGAAGGCTCTTCATTATATGAATCATTGAGGCATAGTGCCAACCATGTGTCTTTGATTATGTGTATATATATATACAAATATTATCATTTATTAACAGAGACAATAAGGACAGCTTGTCTCTAAGATTCGCTGGGCCAGGAAGTTGGTTCAAATCTTTACGTAGTCCGTCTGCATCATGTGCTCACTGTCTTCGTCAACCATTGTAACCGCTCTCAAGGAGTCAAAAACCACAACGCCTTCCTAGAATTGTGGTTGGAACTTTGATGCTTTGCTGCACCTTCTAAAATGCATAATGTGCATAGGTCAAGAGTTCAGGATGTTCTGTCTGGTTTCACATGTCTGATAAGACATTATTGAGACATACATCCTTTCCATCAACCAAATGATAGCCAATTTAAAAATGTGTATTAATGGTAAGCTTAATAGAGGTAGGTGAGGTCTGTCACAGCCACTTAACAGCAGATCTGTTAACAGCAGAAACTGAGCCACAGACAGGTTTTACATGAAGCGATTTGTGAATATGCGTGTCACCGCTGAACTGGTTCAACCTGTATATACAGCAGGTTATCAAGCTCTTCCTTAGGTTCTCCGAGACAAATGCCAGAGCATATTTACATTTACATCTTATGCAGATTTTATTCAAAGTGGAACCCAAATGACGTCACAGTGGATCCACTCAAGGAAATATCCTGTAGAAGAATAGACTAATATAAATACAGCTGAGGCCCACACACACACACACACACACACACACACACACACACACACACACACACACACACACACACACACACACCACACACACACACACACACACACACACACACACACACACACCACCACACACACACACACACACACACACACACACACACACACCACACACCACACACACCACACACACACACACACGATGGCTGCCTCGGTGTTGTGGTGGGCATTAATTCAACACTTTAACCTGCACTCACATCTGCACACTTAGCAGCAATCCAAATATGTCCATTCCAATGATCAACGTGTTACCGCGATATCTTGTTTCAACAGTCACAGTCATATTTCAATTTATTATGATTATTTGATCTTTATTTCTCCCCTTGTTTGAATCCTGTTTTTCCCTCTGACCCTGTTGCTGCTTTAAACGCCTGCATTTCTCCAAGGGGATAAGTTCCATCTTATCTTTTCTTATCTTATCTGAATTCAGTTTTGACCTGAACAGTTTTCCTCCCCTCTGCTCCCGGCCTCATTAACAAGGCCCTCACTGACACTGGCTTTTATCCACCCCAGAAAAATCCCCCAAAACATTGTGTGATCAGAAAGTGGACACATCTGATCAGCTCATTTTCAGACAGGTTTTTATACAGATGGATCAGGACAAAAAGAGAGGTTTTTTTGTTCCTGACACTTTCAGAGTCTCTTAACACACTGAGGGGACACATGTTTATGTATAAAAGACATGAAAAAGTGGATTTTGCATGTTAGGTGCCCTTTAATCTTAATTAGCTATCTGCTGTATCAATCAATCAATCAATCAATCAATCAATGTTTATTTATATAGCCCAATATCACAAATGTTACATTTGTCTCAGTGGACTTCACAGTTTGTACAGAATATCAGTGACAATACGACACCTTCTGTCCTTAGACCCTCTGTCCTTAGACCCTCTGTCCTTAGACCCTCTGTCCTTAGACCCTCTGTCCTCAGACCCTCTGTCCTTAGACCCTCTGTCCTTAGACACTCTGTCCTTAGACCCTCTGTCCTTAGACCCTCTGTCCTTAGACCCTCTGTCCTTACACCCTCTGTCCTTAGACCCTCTGTCCTCAGACCCTCTGTCCTCAGACCCTCTGTCCTTAGACCCTCTGTCCTTAGACCCTCTGTCCTTACACCTCTGTCCTTAGACCCTCTGTCCTCAGACCCTCTGTCCTCAGACCCTCTGTCCTCAGACCCTCTGTCCTCAGACCCTCTGTCCTTAGACCCTCTGTCCTTAGACCCTCTGTCCTTAGACCCTCTGTCCTCAGACCCTCTGTCCTCAGACCCTCTGTCCTTAGACCCTCTGTCCTTAGACCCTCTGTCCTCAGACCCTCTGTCCTCAGACCCTCTGTCCTTAGACCCTCACATCGTACAAGGAAACACTTCCAGAGAAACCCCACAGTTTAAAGGAACATGGGAGAAACCTCATGGAGAGCAACAGAGGAGGGATCCCTCTCCAGGACGGACAGACGTGCAATAGATGCCGTGTGTAAATCGAAGAGATAATACATTTTACAGCATAGATAGGTAGACCAAATGTTTGGAAATGCTTGTGTCTATAATAAGAAGATGAATCCACGAGGATGTCAACAATCCTGTGGGAGCCATCAGGGAAGTAGTATGATGAGAGTCAGGCAGGACCGCAGAGACAGGTTCAGCCACGACTCGAAGTCCAGGTAAAAAAATGCATTTAGCAAGATATTTCTACACCAGTAACACCCAATAAGAGCATATATCAGTCTGTTTTTGATTCAGTATAAATATAAATTGTTTAAATAACAGTTTTTGAGTTCTATATTTAGTTTTAGGACCACACAACTCACCCACTGTATCTTACGAGTTAGCATGAAACACCAATGTTTTCTTTACCCCCTTAACCAATAAAGTCAAAGTCAAGTCAAATACTTATAAGTAGTTATAAGTTGATTTTGAATCTGTCATAACTTTATAGCTCATATTTTATTGTAGATTTTAACATATCAATATATACTTCCAGACCTGCATCTGTTCAAAAACCTCAGCAATCACCCAAGATAAAAAAACAAGCTGATTTATTTATTTAGGGCATTACATATCATTTAGGTGACGTTTTTTTTTAATCCAAATCGATTTACAATAACTTAAAAAACCATAAAGATTCAAACTCCGAACAACAAAGACAGGGCAGATATATTCACTTCAAGCAAGATCACAATAGAGTAAGTGCTGGTAAAGTAGTTACAGGGCATAAAATAACTTTTTTACAGCAATCATTTAAAGGTGGGGTAGGTAAGTTTGAGAAACCGGCTCGAGATACACTTTTTGTTATATTCCATGGAATGCTCTTAACATCCCGATAGCAATGAATATCTGAAGTGCTTTGACAAAAAACCATAAATAAATATCATCTGTGGAAGCTGTAGTACTGTAAAAAGCACGACCAATCATCTGAGCCGGCCCGGCTAAAATAACTGGATGGCCTACCTGCCTGTCAGCCTTCCATCTGTGCACAAACTTATCTCGTGCCCTCATTGGTCATGTGCGCGTTCGTGTGTGTTGGAGGGGCTCTGTGAGGAAGTGGCAGATTTTCTCCGGCTGTGTATTTTCTAATTCTAGCGATCTCGAGCTGGTTTCTCAAACTTACCTACCCCACCTTTAAGTCAGCGTGTTGCACAAACATTGACCTCAATCTGAATGAATGGATGCTCAGGTATATTAAAGTTGAAGCTATCAACGTTCCCATGGTAATTAGCATGCGTTGTACTTGTTTTAAAGCTTCCTTATTGACTTTAAATCAGGTTCCAGGAAGGGAATAAAGCATCTCTGTTTGCTTCCAGCTGGTCTGGCTTTATCACTTGATTTATTGTAAGCTTGGTGTGTTTGATCTGCTGTTGCTCCTCCTTGTCTCGTCCTTCTAAAATAACTTTTGCACTTCAGATTTAACCTGTTCCACTCTGAGCATGTTTTTCAGGTCTCAGGCTCGAAAATGACATTCCCAGAACAAATGACCATATCTTCCCTTCTAAAAGGGTTAAATTAATAATCTTTGTTCTCAAAGTAATTATAAACCTGTGAGTTGGATGTAGAAGTGTCAGAATCAATATAAATGTTTTTTATTTTAAAGAAAATTCAGATTTTACATAGTAAAAAACTGTAAATTATAGTGTCCGTCCAAAAATGATTTTTTACAGATAGTGAAAACTACCCTTGGATGATGGGTTAGTAGACTAAAAGCTTTAGGAATCCAAAGTACAACATATAATAAGTACCCTGTATCAAGATTGATGCAAAACAAGTGAATTTGACCTTTTTAGAGAGATTTAGCCAAAAACCCCCACTTCTGGGGTCATTTGGGTGGATTTGACCTATCTCTGGCCCCCCTTGGTCGATTTGGTTGGTTGACACACCCTTGTGACCGTTAGAGCCAATAGAATCGAAGGGGGAGGCTCACATACACACACATTGTAAAGAAAAAATGTGGGCGCTTCGCGTGTGGAAAACGAAAGCAAAGTGGAAGAATGTCTCCTTCTGGAGTTTGGAAACTAAAACGCGTTTTATTGCTTATGGATTATCAGAAATCATTTCAAAGAGTACACAGACACATAGGATGAACCTATGGATTAACTGCAGCATCGTTTTTTTATCGTTTTAATGCCATTGAAGACCACTTTTGACCAAGGTAAGCCATGTTTACGTGTTTAGCTACTTAGCTCCACATGTGATGATGTACGCTTTCGTTTATAGCGTCGCGAATGTTTATCACTGAGTGTTGAGGAGGGCACCGTTAGATTCAGTGTCTCCAGGACACCAAAAAAGAGTGTTTGGTTGTGCATCTAGGATAAGTAATAAGGGAGTTCTGAGTGAGTTTAAGTGCCGCATTACGTTCCATGTTTTCGCTCGTGGCTAATTCAGAGGCTGAGTGTTAGCATTGTGGGTTTTTTTGAATTTTTTTTTTAAAAAGATCAGTTACCTGAGTTTCTTCCCGTTACATGGATATAACACATTCATAGTTTTATTCAATATTAAGATTCCTTAGACGTTGTTTCCTGCAAATGACGCGTTTATCCGCCCGGTACCGGGGGGATGGTGCGTAACAGGTTAAACATTCTCTGATAAGCGTGATGTGATGCTTATAGAATTTATCTTTTCAATCTGCTCATCAATAAAGATCTTCTTTTGCACAGTAACATCTCCTTGCCTGTCATTTGTCAGTCCACTGAATTTATGCAAACAAAATATGTAATCACGTGTCACAGCGTACATACTGTGTAAAACGACATTTAATGGGATTTATTGACAGTAAGTGAAAAATAGAAACTTAATTTTTTGGAGAACTGTTTGCATTAAAGGTCTCCCATCATGCAAAATGCACTTTTTATGTCTTTTATACATCAACATGTGTCCCCGGTGAGTCAGGGAACTCACGCAGCGTCAGAAAATAAAACCTCTCTCTTTTCCTCCGTACCCAAATCTCTAAAAACGGGGGAACAACGGAGCTGATCCAGATTTGCGTCCGATATGACGTAATATCTGAAATGTGGACCCACGGGCCTATCAGAAACGTTGCTATCAGAAACAATGCCCGACTGTTTTGGACGTAATATGGTCGGTGTTTCCATTAGCATCGCTAACACTCAGAGCTAACCTGTACTGGAGAGCATGTGTGTGAAGAAGCAGGAAATAAAAAGGAACTCACCTTGTGGTATAACCGGCAAGAGAGAAAGCCTTTGAGCTCCATACTGTTTCAGAGATAATCCTTGATAATCCATGATATGGAATATCCATATATATATGGATAAGGAAGTGGCAGATTTTTTCCGGCTGTGTATTTTCAAATTCTAGCGCACTCGAGCTGGTTTCTCAAACTTACCTACCCCACCTTTAATTGCCATGGAATTAAAACAAGTGTTTGCTGGTGATAAAACAATAACATTCTATAATTGGTGGACATAAGCTCTTTGTCAATGTTTTAATAAATATGTTTTTGGTGTCGATGGCTCCAATATCAACCCAGTCTCGTGTTATAGTCACGAAATTATATTGATTCGTGTTCACCAACACGATTTCGCCATTTTGTTCGTGTCACACAGAACGATTTTAAAAGCAATGTAAATATAACAAGTTAGAAGAAAAAAGAGATAAAAAAAATACAGATTTAAGTATTCTGACACAGAACGATTTTAGAAGCAATGTATTTCTATTGGTAGTATGTTTCGTGCCTGCACCAAATAATAACAAATTAGAAGGAAAAAAAGATAAAAAATACAGATGTCAGTATTCTGAGGCTCTGAGACATTTCTTTTCCTCACTGACGGCAAAAAACTCAGACATTATACAATTAAAAATAAAAGGGATAGGGTTAGGCTTAGGGTAAGATATTGAGTAAGAACATGTTTTTATGAACCACACAGCTTCTGGTCTTCCAAGACCCGACCGGACAAAAAGACGTGTTGCAGGCACGAAACATACTACCAATAGAAATACATTGCTTTTAAAATCGTTCTGTGTGACACGAAAAAAATCGTGTTGGTGAACACGAATCAATAGATTACATTAATTTTGTGACTATAACACGAAATGCCGTGAGACTGGGTTGGATAAACTACAACAAAAGTAGCCTACCGAAACATATAAGGACTACAGATGGAAATGAGCTATTAGCTCAAATCTGGCATGAATCATCGCTTCTCTTTTCTGAGATAATGTATTTGTATGCATGGTACTTGTTGAAATAAATACATTGATTATTATCACATTACAGCTGAAAAAGAGCCGGCAAAAAAGACTGACTTAAATTAAAGTGTGTTCACTACCTAGCTGTGGAAGATTCTATCTATCTAACAAGCTAGCTAACTGGTGAATGTTATTTTAACAACATAACCTAGCTAACAATCTAGCTAGCAAATGTTGGCTTTCTGACCTAGCAAGCGATTCAATTAGCTATCTATCTAAAAAGCTACTGTAGCTAGCATTTGCCATGTAACTAGTATACAAGTTGGTTATCTATCTAAACAAGCTAGCTAGCATTTGTTGTAACTAGTTTACAAGTTGGTTATCTTTCTAAACAAGCTAGCTAGCATTTGCTGTAACTTGTTTACAAGTTGGGCATCTATCTAAACAAGCTAGCTAGCATTTGCTATGTAACTAGTTAACAAGTTGGTTATCGATCTTAAGCTAGCTAGCATTTGCTATGTAACTAGTTAACAAGTTGGTTATCGATCTTAAGCTAGCTAGCATTTGCTATGTAACTAGTTTACAAGTTGGTTATCGATCTAAACAAGCTAGCTAGCATTTGCTATGTAACTTTACAAGTTGGTTATCTAGCTATCTCAACAAGCTAGCTAGCATTTGCTATGTAGGCCATCTAGTTTACAAGTTGGTTATCTATCTAAACAAGCTAGCTAGCATTTGCTATGAAACTAGTTTGCAAGTTGGTTATCTATCCAAACAAGCTAGCTATCACCTCTCCTAGTAGGGGAGAAGGGGGTAAGTTGAGCCAGTGGGTAAGTTGAACCACGGTCACGTGATTAGTTGTAATCACGTGACCAGAAATTATCAAGCTCCTCCCATTTCTCATTGCCTGTGAAAGAGAGATGCTCATTGTGGTCTGGTAAGTAAACATTTTTACAAAAAAACTTTTTTGCTTGTCAAAGTACATTTTCTAGATGTCAGCTATATCATATATTTGTCCAGGTTTAAACAAATATTGTATATGTTGATGTGTTGGCAGCGTATTAAACCATGTGAGTCATTAAGCTAAAGATGACTCTGAATTTTAATGCTAGGCTATTTTTTCTAAAATGGTGGCTATGGGGTAAAGTGAACCATGGGCCTTAGGTAAGTTGAGCCAGTTTTTCAATGGAGAAATTAATGAAAGTAGGCCAAGTTGATAATAAGAGCTCATTGTAGGCTACATTTAACGTTGAATTTACCCTGTGTTTGATTGGTAAGATGTATGAAATTGTATCACCATTTGTATGATTACTTTTCCTTTTATTAACATGTTAAAAAAAATCAATCAATTCAATCGAAATTTATATTAAAATATTTGAAAAACTAAACTTGTATTTGGTTTGTTATTTATTGTTTAAGGTTACCTTTAAGATTTTTTGTAGGTATGCCCAGGTTTGAACAGGTATGCCCAGGTTTGAACAGTGGTTCAATGTACCCCCTGACCTGGATCAACTTACCCCTAACCAAGTTGAGCCACAAGACTTTTTTTTTTTTGGAAGTAATATTTTCACTGCCCTTGATCAAATATTAATTCTTATCATTGCCATTGATAGGAGACATCCTGAATTATAGGTGTGTGCTTTCATTTTTACTATGTGTCATTTCTCCTTGCTTAGAGGACAGCATAACTAAAAAATGGCTCAACTTACCCCACTCTCCCCTACCAGTTCACACTCCCTACTTGGGTCTGTATGGTGACTTAAACGTCGTTTTTAGTTTTTGGTTCAAGGCCTCAAATATATTCGGAGGTAAACAAAGGTGAAGAGATTTTAAATGTTTGTTCTACGACAAAATATGCAGTAGGTCAGTAAAACCCCACTTGTGGTTCAACAAATATCAAACAACATTGGTTTACTTTCTTATAATTTCCCTTACCTTGTTATATTGTAAGATAACATGAGAGCTTTTGTCCAAGATTATATAGTGCAGTTTAACACAGTGACAGTAGGTATAAACACAATGTAAAAAAGCACAATCCATAATATGACATCATTAATTATAAATACAAACTCCTGAGCTTTATTTATTTAAATACAAAATAAAATTGGATGTCTTTTAATCGCACTGTGGCGGCTCAATTTCCAGTTCCGTTTGAGTCACCGAGATGCTAAGCTTGATTATAAACTGTGACGCGTCTCCAAAGAGAAAGTCCATACTGAGGCAAGAGAGTTTTACGGTATTCAAAAAAAACACAGTAACTATGGACAAAACGGTCAACAGAAAAAATGACATCACAAGCTCACCCTCTGTCATCCGCACTCGACATGAAACAGGTGACCTATACACAAACCACACCCATGTGACAATTACCGGAAGTGCTCGACAAACAAATAAAAGTGACGTAAACAAATATTAATTATACAAATAATGAACTTGGGCAAAGTAGCATTATGGCACTGTTGAGGAACCTTTGACTTAAAGAGCAACTTGCAGGTTAGAGCCCCCAGTGAATAAATGTGTTGGAAAATTATGTATACACTAGATTTTCCCAAAAATATACATACATATACACTAGAGTGACATCTGGCGTCGTTTTTGTAAGATATTTTTACTTCTGCATAAAAAAAGACCAAACGCGTGTGGCGTCACATCAGGGAGAGCGGCCGTCTAACGTATTAATAAACATGGATCACAATGCTAGTTTTGAGACAGAAGAGGTTGAAAATGTATATTTGTATGCATATGATGGACCACAACCTTATACTTATGAGCCTGCTAGGCGTCCAAGAGACCAGGAGCAGCCAAGGATTAGAAGAAATAACGGCCATCGGAAGAAATGGAGCTGTGGTGTGAGGAGAACCAGTGGAGAACAGGGCAGCTGTCTTGGTGAGTGACTGGCGTTAGCTACAGTTAATGTTAGCTAACGTCGGTCACATCACAACATTGTAAAGTTAGCTATCATATATCAGGCTATAACTAAAATAGTATTGATAATATAGTAACGTTACTGGCAGGACTGTTGATACTGATCCATAACAGAGACTAATGCGCAAGTATCAGCCGTATCTCGCGTTACCTAATGCAGCTCCATACTACGTCTTACGGTGCTGTACCGGAGAGGAGAGAGAGAGCAGCGAAGGGGGGGAGAGAGATGTAATACGGTTTCCTGATAAACGTTTTGTTTGATAGGTGCTTGTGTGGGAAATGCCAGCCTCAGCTGTGGAGAGTATGTGCTGCAGGGAAAAAGCACCCAGGAACGAAAGCTAGCTCCGGTCCTTTTCCTGTTAGGGAGACTGTGGCCTCGATGTCCTGACAGGCTGGAGTGCAACCTGCACAAACACAATAGCTCACCATGATTACAAATGGTGAAATGCAATGTAAAATTACCGAAAAACATACCAGCTCACTAAATCACAACCGCTCAAACCAACTACCAACTACTACCGTAAATTGGGCAGAGAAGGAGTCCGAGAAAGTTGCTCTCCTATGTGACGTAATATGAGGCGCTTGACGTTTAAAAAAAAACTGTTCTTAGTAGCAGAGCTCAAAACGGCTCCTTTCCCTCTGAATTCCTGCCCGTATGTCTCGTAAAACATATCAAATCCTGCATTAACTTTTTGAATTGTAATTTTCAGGCAAGGTTAAGCATACATTTAGTAAAAAAAACAACCTGCAAGTTGCTCTTTAAGTGTTTCATTCATTGCATAACTTCACCGTAGTTGTGTATATGACAATAGATCTTTGAATCTTGAATCTGAAATTAACATATAGGTTACATACATTATCCATATTTTATACACTTCAGGTGATTTTTGAAGAAGTGAAGCTGCAGCTTTGATTTTCCATCACTTCTTGGAGGGTATCTGAACGCTTTGTAGAGCTTGGTGTCATTGTGTTTGAGTCTGGCCTGATGGGAAACAGACACATGGCCACATGTTGCCACCATCAAGGAGCCCAGGCCATCCATAAAGAACTCTAGAGGCAGAGACAGACATTTACCATTTAGGAAAAAAAGCCAACTACGATCATGGACAGCAACAACTGAAAGGGTGTGGACTTACTGCCACTTGGACTGCAAACCATCTAGACCTACCTGAGTGTGCTAGCCTCTTGAGCTGAGGGTCGAATCCCACCCTCTGTACGGCATCTGTACGAGCCAGGAAGAAGTTGACCACCCCACTGACCAATGAGCATTTTGGGTAACCAGGAAGAGAGCGGTACCTCCCTCTGGACTTCCTGTACATGCAGCCACCTTCCATTTCGTCTCCTTCCTCATAGATGAGAGAGAAATAAAACTGGTCTCCTTGTACTTTACCGCCAAGCTGAAAGGAACAGAGAGACAAGAGAACTGCTTATAATCTTACTACCTGCTCATCGTGTACCTGCTTCTTGCCCTTCTAGGCTATTGTTAACACATTATCAATCAATCAATCAATCACATTTTTCAAATGGTGAGAGACATGTCCCTCCAGTTCCGAAATGGTGATTTCAAAAACAAAAACAACGAACCAAATAATACTTCTGTTAAACAATGCATTACATATTATATAAAACCCCAGGTCGTGGAACATTAACTGGGTATACGTACAACATATGAATTATTATTCACCATAAATGCTTTGAATTAGTACTGGTTGCTATTATTGGGGCGTATTCCTACACGCAGCAGGATGAGTCACAACAACAACAAGCTCTGGGTCACAGCCAAACTGAGACAGCTCAAGTTGCAAAAGGAGGAGGCGTTTAGGAGTGATTATAAGGCACATTTTAAAGAGTCAAAGTACAGGTTTGGTAAGACGGTGAGAAACACTTAACGACTGTACTGTGAGAAACTCCAACACCAGTTCAAGAACTTTAATCCAAATGCCTCCCCTCCATGAACAACGACACCTTGCATACCAGTTGAACCAGTTCTACTGTCGCTTTTAAGAACAATGTGACAGCCCTGGAACCATCTGGCCAATCAGAGACCTGCTCACCCACATCACTGACTTCCCCAATACATCAAAGTCTATCTCTTTTAATGAGAGAGAAGTAAACAGACTTTTCAAAAAACTCAACACCAGTCCTCCCTGAAGCCCTCTGCTGACCAGCTGTCTCCAGTGTTTACAGTCACTGTTTACAGCTCACTGAAGTCATGCCACGTAAATTCCTTGAATGACCTACTTAGTAATAAAACTGATTCTGATTCTGATCATTGTGGCATTTGCTGTTTTCTACCGGTATAATTTGCAGCCATGTTTTTCACTATGATCTTACTTGCGACCTAACATTACAACTTGTTTAGCCTATCTTTTTATTTCACTAGATCGCAAGTTTAGGGAAATAATTGCCCTGTTCAATACGGGCAATGATAGCGAACACGTGGTCCTTAAAAAGAACGTCGGAAAAATCACTATGTCCTACCTACGCCTGGTTAATGTTGCGTGACATAAATAAATGTTTACTTTGAGTTCTCAGCTCTATTGCTTCTGCTACAACTTAATTTGTTTTGCAGTACTCGCCATGAACTGTTACAGCTCAGGCAAATCTCACACCAGCCTCCGACATAAATCTCTTTCGATGCAGTTCTCGGTTCCATCGCAGCAAATTGGTGGTTCAAATGCAACCAGTAAATTGGGGCAGAGAGCCGGAAGAACTGGTTGGCAATTGGGCACCGTCTCCGAAACTGGCCCTGGAACCTCTTCGATTGAAAAGGGGATGAAAGTCTCACATGCTTCACAGCTAGTAGTACAACAAGTATTCAACCCGCGGAGCCCTTTAGAAACGAGCCATTTCAGTCTTACCACGTCCAGTTCTGGGACAGCCTCCATCACCTTCACCAGCTCTTCGATTTTGGTCAACTTGGTAAACAGGAAGTCATCATCCACCCACAGGAAGTACTTGGTGGTGACCTGGGAGACCGCCAGGTTCCTGCCAGCAAACCAGCCCTGATGGAGGAAAGCATTATTCATGTTTTATTGGTCATTTTAGATGTTACGCCTCTTTGAGTTGCATTAGGCTTGTTCTCACATTACAGTGTGTAAACGTTTTAGTTGGTGTGTGTGTGTGTGTGTGTGTGTGTGTGTGTGTGTGTGTGTGTGGTGTGTGTGTGGTGTGGTGTGGTGGTGTGTGTGTGTGTGTGGTGTGTGTGTGTGTGTGTGTGTATACCTGTGCTGGAGGCATGATGAATTGTTGGATGTGAGGTCCGGGAATTTTCTCTGGTTTTATGCTGTCATCTGCAATGATGATTTCAATGTCTTTGTAGAATTCTCGGATGGTTTTCAACAACGCATTGAGTTCTGGGTAGCGCAGGAACGTCTTTGTGGTGATGGTGACTTGAGAGTTGATATCTGACATATAGAGAAGAAGAGTTATTTCAAGAAAAGACACATGAAGACATCATGAGATCCACTGTCCAATGATCAAGAGCATCATTCGACAAAGAAGAGAAGCAGCTCCTTCCTGCCATAAATAAATGAGTGTGTTATCCCCACGGTGAGTGAACTCCCACCTTTTCCCATGTCGTACAGGACTGGAGGTTGAGGCTGTTTGATGGTAATGGGAAACACAGCTTCATGGTCCTCAAACTGGAAGGTTGCTGAGAACAGAAGCACAAACACATTTCTCTAGATTAAATACACACAGACACAAACCTGTACAAAGCATCGACAACTTTATGATTTTGCAATTCTTTTTGATTACATTTACTCCAATAGGTCTTCTGTAATTTTGTGAATTTAATTCATGCAAAGACATTTGTTCTAAATAAAGACAGACTTTTTTTAGTTTAGTTTTAATGTCTTAGATGCATACCGAGGTCTCCGGTGTGTATGTGGTAAATAGTGCTGGTATAGGACACATCAGCCAGCAGCTCATTGAGGGCCTCCAGGCTGCTGGACTCCACCATCAGTCGGCTCTCACCATTACCTGTCACTGTTTCCACAACAGAAAAAAAAGATCATTTTAAATGGCTATGCCTTACACTACGGATACTTTAGATGGCTCTAAAAAGACAACAGCAAAGCAAATCAGTGTAATGGAAATCCACATGTGCAATGGAGATAATATCTAAGCCAAACGCAAATATTTGAGAGACTACAGCATGATTTGATTAATAGATGACAGTAGTCCTTAGGTCAATCGTTTGTAGTAATCACTAGTATGTTTGCGCTGGTATGACTTGCTCACTGTTAGACAATGCACAGAGTTTAGCGATGATGCATTTGATCCTACTTTTAATCTGGCCCTAAAATTAAGTACATACCTTACATATCCACTATTGTCAGATATTGTTTGCTCCTTTGTTTGTCAGTTCAGTTAGATCTTACCGTTTATCTGCACTCCTTTAGCTGGAATAGTTGTTCTCAGGATTCCTTTCGACACTTCCAAGGAGACCTAGAGTCGACACATCTCAGTAAATCTTCAATCTATTTATTTTAACCAAACTAAATAACGTTATTTATGCTGGGAATCTTATCTATATATGAGGCAGCCAGGAAAAGAAGTCAAGGTGGAGAACAAGGTGGAACGAATAGAAATAGATAAATACTTGTGCGTTCTCCTCACACACTTCTTACATTTTTCTTTTTAGCATTCCTTCACACAGGATTTCAGGTAGAAAAATATACTCAAGGTCTGTGCTCTCCATTGAAACATCAATGGAGAGCAGAGACCCAACACAGAGCTTCATAGTTATAGTTACAGTTATTTCCAAAGAGAAAGGGAAGCCAGTCCCACACCACAGCATCAGAATCAAACGGTAACAGGAAGCAGAAATATTTGAAAGCCACGGTCGATTGGGGAGACGTTTTCCTATTATAAATGAACTTTTATTTGGGATACTAAGGGAGAACAAGTGTTTTCCTGACTACATGATGAGAACAATTTGGCATCGTCATCACTATTTGTATCTAGCTTTACAGCCACGTTGACTTAAAGGTGACTAATAGGGCAAGCAAGAACCCTCACAAACACAAATATGGTAAAAATCATACTTTGACTTTTAGGTTTAAGACGGTAAGTTGAAACCCAATCAAATTGTATTCACACTAGCAAGAAATATTGGTTTTTAAAACCCACTTGCACCATTTAGCAGTTTCAGGAGCTGTACCAGATATTTGCAGTAAGGTTTCTGCCCCTCTCCCAAAGGTTTACACCAAGATGGCTGCTATGCAACGTCATTTATGAGAATATAATTGCAAGTAATTTGAATGCGACTAATATGACAGACCCTTGCCTTCACAAACATACAGTATTGTTATTTGTATGTTTTTTTTCTAATGTGTCATTTACATGAAGTATTGAATAATGTAATACTTTCAATGTGTTTTACATGTGGCAATATACATATTATACAAATGATATAAACACCCAGCAGCCATCTTGTATGAACCGGCCAAACACTAGCCCAGGTTTCTCTAAAAGCTGTGGATCAGCTGTATCTGTGATCACACCAACCGTGTAGCTGCTTCTTTGTTCTGCATGCACTGCTAGACCTGAAACCAAAATGAAGTGTGCTTTCATACTCTCCAGTTACACAAGTACACTCATTCACCTCCAAAACATCCCCATCCAGCTTCTTGTCTAACTAGTTCCTGAGTCAAACACCATCATTTGTTTACTGTATTTTAAACACAGCCTTCTGTTGTGTCACAATGACAGTAATGAAAGGACATACTGTATGGTGTAGCATACCTGGTATGAAGGTGGGGGTCATAGGTCGTACTTTGAAACCCTGGATAGGGTACTGCAGGGGAGAGTTAGACGGAGCATACAGCAGTGTGGATAACACAGACTCAGTCCTGTTGGGGAGATAGGATGGTTAGTAGTGAGGATGAGGTTAAGGCTTAAAACATTGGCAGGACTTATACTTGTAATAGAGTATTCCTACACTCTGGTACTTTTACTACAAGATCTGAGTACTTCTTCCACCTCTAGTAGAGCACGCATTAAACAAGTGTTTTAAGGTTAAAGAGCCACTGAACAATAAGTCAATGGAAAGCAGCCACTCCCTACCTGGCTTTGTGTTGTTGCAACTCCTTTGCTCTGCTTTTTAACAGCTCCTCTGAATCTGGAGGCAAGAAGTCTTTGAGTTGCGCTGAACCTGGAGAACAGGTGCATGCCGTCTTTGAGGGAAGTTGATTCCTGGCTAGCAACCTGTAAAGTTAGGGGTTACATGGAAGACCTGAGGTTAACATCTGGTTTGACTTCTGTGTCATATTCCTCATCCTAATCCCCATCCATTCATCCCTTCCTTTCTCCCTACATCCTGCTTCGGCATACAGTATAAGTGTTGCACGGCCAGATACGGCTCGAGAAGCTAACTCAGATGAATGAGGCGAGTAAACACAGCTGACAGCCGGCGTGAAACTCGAGCGATTATTCGCATCTCGTCCGGTGTGAACGCACCGTTATTACAAGTATTATATAATTACAAAATAAAATCGCCACTCTCAGTACAGCGCCACTTTCCGAACAGGTAATGCACGCAAATAAAATATTTATATTATTATTATTATTATTATTATTAATAATAATATATAAATAAAAACATCTTGTATTTTAGTTACACCCGCTATTGATTAATTTAGTCAACATTGGACCTTGATACCGTCCACATAGCTATAGTGAAATAATATAATAGAAAACATTAAACCTCTTTGATTTAATAATGGGAGCTGAAGCCTCTCTGCCATCTCATCTAACGCACACTCCCTTATTTATCTTTGAATAATAATACTGTAAAAATAAAGACGACTATACTACGGTCCTTCGGTCCTGAGATTAGCGCCTGCAGGCTCCGGACAGCGTAAAATGCGTATATGAAGGGGGCGTGGGGGCGCGCTCATGTGATTGGCTTAGAATGGAGGAGACATCTGATTGGCTATAGATAGAAAAAATTACAAGTACGAATCGGGTGACCGTCAGGGGAGTCTAAAAAACCCACACACGAATGCACAGCGATCCATGCACAGAAAGCGGGTTGTGTTTGCAGGTGCAGAGGATTTAAACGGAAGACAAATATGTGTGGATCAAAAATACATATGTAAAACTTTTTTCTGTATTTGGATTTTATTTACATGTATATGAAACGGAACAAATTTGTGTGTGCATTGAAAAACACAAGTGTGGATCCTTTTGCGGATCATGAAATACAAGTTTGAGTCCTTCTGTGTGCATGTGTGTATTATGAGACTGTTCTGAGCCCATAGAACACGACCTACTGTGTATATCATGATAGGTCTACATGCTTATATTAAATCATTGAGTCATAGTGCCAACCAATGATAACCGAAACCCAGCCTCATGTCGCACACACACACACACACACACACACACACACACACACACACACACACACACACACACACACACACACACCACACACACACACACACACACACACACACACACACACACACACACACACACACACACACACACACACACACACACACACACACACACACCACACACACACACACACACACCACACACACACACACACACACACACAGAATTGGATACTTTACCTCTTTGTATGTTGTGAGGGAAGTGGGTTGGCTTCAGGACCTCCAAAAATTCCATTTATAAACAGATATGAAAGAACACACATCAACACACACCCAAGAGTAGCAGTCTGAAGTTTTGCTGCATTACAAAGAGCCATCTGTAGAGAAACAAAAAGGTTCAGTGAGAGGAACGTATGATGCCAGTAAACAAGAAGTAGGTCAACTGTCCACGTCAGACATGACACTTTGCTAACTTCACTAACACAGACAAAACAGAACAGAACTGAGGCGCCTCATGTGACAAAAACACCAAGAAAGTGTCATCACTGGATAAAATGACATTATAGTTGACTGTAGTATAAAAGAAACCTTTATTCGTAACAGTGTTTTTCCTACGGTATAGTGCAGATTAATAATATAGTGTAATGTGAGGCTGTGAACACGGTCAGATCAGTGTTTCCATCAGAATGTGTGTAACTTCATGTGGCCAAGTTAAAAAACAAGGCCTCACATTAAGAGTGTTCATGTCAAACTAAAAGACCACCTTTAGTAGGTTCAGGTAAACTATTCTTCACAATATCTGAAGTTAATGAGGTCCGAAGTTACGATTACGAGTAAAAACTCCCCTCTCTCGTGCTGGAAAACTAACAAGGTCAAGTGTCGGTCAATGTAGTGACCATGGACACCTGTAAGGAAGCGTAACATGTATGTTAATATTCGGGTGGTTTACCAGCCTTCACCTCGGTCAACCAACAAGAAGGCTTTGGCTATAAAATGCAAATACAACATGTGTTCAGCAGTACAATCCCGGGGTCTCTTGCATCGCACTCTGTCTGCCTCCAGCACTTCTTCTGAACCTGTTAGTTAATTTTTTAATGCTGCAGTAAATAAGCCATGAAGTTAAAAGTGTTGAGAAGGATGCCCGGACACTTGCCAACTTCCAACAACTGGAACATACAATAACAAGTTTTTTTATGCTATACAATAAATGTCATCTATTCTTATCCAAACACCGCGCCCTATTAACACGGTCAAAGTGTTTACTTACAAGTGTCCACACAGAATCTCCCTGGAAAGGAACAAGAGTCTGTGCATCCTTGTACTCTATGTACTCTATGTACTGTGTATCTTTGTACACATAGAGTAAAAGGATACACCCCGGCAAAAATGATAATATTATTATAATTTCAAGACAGACAGTACGTTACATGTGTTGTAAAAAGAGGCTGCCTCCCCCCTGAGATGGTTTGAATTAGGCAGACTTCCAGCCATTTCGCTGACACGTCATGGCATGCTGGTTTGTAAAAGAAGCCCGAATCCAAGCAGAAAAAAGACACACTTAAATGATAGAAAATAAAATGGATTTGTCAAGCACCTGTAATGCAGAGCCTTCACCTAGATCACCTGCTTTAAATTATATGTGACAGAAGCCTACGTCAGGATCACCAAACAGAGCGAACACATGTCACACTCCCCGGTTAAATCTCTATATTCTTCTCTTTCACGGAGGAAACACCCGGTGTGGGCATCATCACTTCTTGTCTTGTTTTAAATACATTACAGTAGTTTGACATTTATTACTAAACTATACAAGTTGACACACATCACAATCATTATAATACATCATTAAAACACCACATTCAATAGTTATAATAGTAAATACCTGATGGTTAAACAATACTCCAGGTGTCTTCGTCTTAGCGCACTTCAGACCTGTGTTAAACCTGTCTGTGAGCTGCGTTGATGTTATCCTGTGAACCTGAGGGCTGGCATACCTGAAACAGAGCTGTGACCATGTGATGAGCTGTAACAATACGATGTGCCCGACAGAGATTTAAATATTCACCACACCCACTTGTGTTGCATGCTGTGGAAGCATTTTTTACAATTTAAATTCATATTAACATCACACACACACACACACACACACACACACCACACACACACACACACACACACACACACACACACACACACACACACACACACACACACACACACACACACACAACACACACACACACACCACACACACACAGCATGGTACCAGACAGGTTTGACATGTCTCCACCTCTGTGACTAAAGCAGTAATCTGCACGTCACCATAGGGAGTAAAACCTGTAAGTGTCGGAAGTAGTTAAGTAGAATAATATTAACTAGAGAATGCAATTCCTGAAGAAATTGCTAGTGGGAATGCTTTATGCTGAAATGTAATGTGTAAGAAGAAAGTGAAGAAAGTGAAGAATTTAGATTGAAATGATACATGAACACTGGGGGCTTGAATGTGTGATGAGAGAAGAAAAGAAAGTAAAAAGGCTTGGAAAAGCAGCAGAATATTTGTCAGTTGGAGTTATGACATCATCTTGTTCGGCATATGATGATGACACCCCATAATTTACGTTGAGCTGTTGATTCATGGACCGGTGATATACAAGCGAAGTTTGGGGGCGATTGGACCGTGTCCATTGGAGTTACAGCGACATCGTGTTTCATGGCGAGCATTGTGTTGCCATGGCAACGGCATTTGAAGAAATCTCAAAACTGTCTCGTAGATGTCTTCACGGCTGGACTGTTAGCACACATGTGAATTTTGAGCACTTTTTGAACATTTTCATAGGAGTTAAAGGGACATCGTGTTTTATGGCGAGGGATGCGTTTCCATTACACAGGTGTTTATAGTTGAGCTAACGAGCTATGAAGAGATCAAAGGTTTGCATTGTTCTGAATGACAGATAAACCTCTTACATGTGAACGTTTTGTGGAAGAACGATAACAGATATCTGTGAAATTTCAAAACGTGAAGCATGTCAAGGAAGTTGAGTATCTGAAGTGTAATTTTTGTGTACTTTCTGGTTAATAATGTGGCCTTTTTGGCAGTTTAACTAAAGGTGTGCGGCTGCTGCTGTGAGGAAATATCTGCCTGAAATTACAATGGGCTTTAATGGAGACATGTTGAACGTTTTGTCACTTCATGCCCTCAAGAGGCATTTTGTTGAATTATTTTGCTTAATTATTTGTCATTTTTCAAGCTACGAGATGTTTTCCTACGTTTGTCATGAACAATTATGTCTCAAGAATGTAGGGTTTGGGAATTATGGCAGTTTTAAAAAAAGATATGAAGGCACATTTCAAGATTTCTTACCCTCTAGCTGTGACATCACGCACTCTAGTTAATGTTAAAATCTGAAGAAAACCTCTTTAACAAGGTCTGAACAATGTTTAATATCTCTAAAAGTAAGAATCAGATTTAAAAGTTGTGTTACACGAATAATGTCAGAAAGATGTGTGACATTTTAAAGTTGGAATGAGGTTTCTGAGTGAAAGTATGAATGAACAGTTAGCAGTTGAAGTCGCATGAAGATTTGTTGAAGTCTGAAGAATATCTCCATTGACTTCAATGTTAAAAATGTGATGAATTATGGGATGTATCTCTGGAATTATGAAAGTTATGAATGATAAAAGTAATAGCAGTCGATTCCCGACCGAGCTGAACGTTTTGATGTTTGAACGGAGTTTCTGCGATGTTCAATGGGAGGAGAAGACGGACAAAATAATTGGACGGAATAATAATAACTCGTTTGTCCGTAGCATAACATTTAGTGGGAATGCTGTATCAGCATTCCCACTAAATAATATGGATAATGCGTGGGCCTTTTATCTTTTGGACATACATGCCCTGCATGTCTCTATTGGGAAAAAAAGCAGAGACCGCAATTAATGATGTCATAGATCTTGAAAACAGGACCTATACACGAAGGCTCTTCATTATATGAAATCATTGAGGCATAGTGCCAACCATGTGTCTTTGATTCTGTTCATATATATATATTTGCACACATATTTTGATATACATTTGTTTTTATATTGGGGATTGTGGGAAACAACTCGCCGGGCACATAAGCTCCCCACTCAAAAGGCTCCAGTCTCTCTTCACGAAGGCCATATTGGCACCCAGTAGGGCTTTCCCCACTAGATTGAGACCCCAAACCCCTTCCTTGGACCAGGATTACCAGCCCCCCAAATGTATTAGCTAGTGCAGTCTGTGGCAGGGCCATTATTATTTTTCTTATCTGTTTGCAGTGTACTTAGGCAAAATGTGTTAAGCTCAACAGTATTCTTTTTATTTACCTGCACTACGGTGTCTTCTCCCTCAGTTTTAATAATAATAATAATACATTTCATTTCTAAGCGCTTTTCAGCAACACCATAGTTTCAGGTTTATAAGCGATAGACCAGATTTCTGTGACACCGCGTGATTCTAACAAATCTTGAACATTAAAGTTTTTTTAAATGTTTCCCATTATCTATTCTTAATGATTCGATATTTAGAAATTTAATTAACAGTTCTGCTAAACTTGGCAGAAATATTCCTCCCCATTTCAACTTTCAGGGGATAAACTCTTTTAGCACTTGAGCCATTGTCTGCACAAAACAGGAAATACTTATTTCCTAAATTAGATTGTCTTGACAGGGGCCCTGCCACATCAGCACTGAAGTGTCTATGAGGTGTGTGTGATAATGTGATGCGGGTGAGTTTCCGTCTTTCGAAATCCTCCAAAAGTTGATCACGTCCCTCTGGGTATATCAATCCTTTGGCTTTTCATACCTTGACCACCCTATCTGCCCCTACATGACCTAAACCCTCTTAATACGTGAAGGTGGTCGGGCGGTGGGACTCTCACTCTCTCTCCTTCTCTCCACTCCTCAGGTATAATAAGACGCAAAGGCCCCAGGCTAGCTGGCCACTCCCTTGCTAACTTACAGTATCAACCTCCCTGTTTCCTCGAGATAAGTAGTCATTGCATTCCGTATGGCTCTCAACTTTTAACCATTTTACTTTAAATTTTCGCCTTGCTTCTGCAATTATTTCCCATTGCTCTGCATGTGAAAGACGCTTTCCCTTCGTGGTTTCAAGCTCTCTCTGTTTGTCCTTTTTGACTTCCAGGGAAGGGTGTTTTTACCTCACTCTAAGACCAAGCAGATACCTTCAGAGACCACCAGAGAGACCAGGAATTGGGTCGAAATGTACAAAGTACAAACCGGTTTTATTAAGTTTTTAACAAAAATAGAGGATTTACAAGAATCCAAAAAATAACAAAAGAAAGATACAAAAGGTTTACAAAGACACAAGGTCAAAATACAAAAGCAACAGGTTCACAAGTGAACCCCTAGAGCGGTCTAAAAGAGCTCAAGCCCAGGCCCAAGAGCCAAGACCCAAAGTCAAGCCTCAAAAAAGTCCCCCCAAGCTCTAAAGCCCCCCTTTCTCTTCACACATCCTCTTTTAGTCTCTTCCCTCCTCCCTCTCTGCATCAGGTGCTTTCCTCTTTTCTATCTTTGAGGGAGAAGGAGGTCACATATGTTCAACTGTTACTTAATGAACAACTCATTTTTCTCGAAAAGCAGAACACATTGTCAATGTCATGTTTAGAATCAAGTTTTTTTCTTTAAACATTTAATTTCAAATATGCAAAATTTTAACTTTAATTTATTAACAGAGACAATAAGGACAGTTTGTCTCTAAGATTCGCTGGCCCAGGAAGTTGGTTCAAATCTTTACGTAGTCCGTCTGCATCCTGTGCTCATGAGGCTTGTTTGAGACAAGCGAGACCTGCGCAGACCTGCGCAATTGCGATCAACGTCTTGCTAGTGCGTTGCATGATGGTTAGTCATTTTGTCCGACTTGCTCTGGAGGCTCGCCTACATGAGACGTTGAAATCTCGCGGGACAAAGACGCCCGCAGACTTGAGAGCGAGGCGCGGCAAGGCGGCGCTGTTTCTCTCCACGGGCTGCGGAAGCGAAATGCTTGATGGGAAACGACTCGCTGGTATCTCGAGCTGAGCGCTCATTGGTGGTTTTTACCCCGTGCTGGAGATGAGACTCTCCATTGGCTCGCTGGTATCTGGAGCTGAGCGCTCATTGGTGGGTTTTACCCCGTGCTGGAGATGAGACTCTCCATTGGCTCGCTGGTATCTGGAGCTGAGCGCTCATTGGTGGGTTTTACCCCGTGCTGGTGATGAAACTCTCCATTGGCTCGGCTAAGTGTGTTGTTGTTTTGTGTCAGTTTTACGTTGCCACTTCCATTCACATTTTTCATCATTGTTCCACAATGTTTATCATCATTAAATTAATATCTATATTTTTATACTATACTTGCACTGCTTACCGTTTTCATACTTTATATATTAGCATATTCATACACACTGTTCATACTGCTCACAGGCTGCTGTGTATAGTGTATTCATACCCCTCACTGTTTTTTCATCATTCAATTAATTCTATATTTTATTCTGTAGATTGTGTACATTACTTTTCACTTTACTGCTTTATGCACTCCTGGTTAGAAGCTAAACTGCATTTCGTTGTCTCAGTACCTGTAATCTGTGCAATAACAATACAGTTGAATCTAATCTTGAGCAGGAACAAATGTATTTACTTAGTACATATCTGACATTAATGATTAAACACATTTGTCCATTCTTTAGAAGAGAGAAACTTGCTCTGTCATAGGCCTACTGGGTCAGGCTACAAGGAAGTGGAGAGGAAAATATCACTAACAGAATACTACAGGATTGCTGGGAATATACAAAGTTCCAGCGGCGTGGGTTTGGCTGGACAAGTAAGGAGAGAACGAGGACATATGGAGTGGAGACCATCACGTTGGCCAAAGCAAGCCCATTTAGCCGTGTTCCCCCATGGCTTTCCCCAGAAGCTAATATAGATGTGAGTTTCATAGAAAGGAAAAAAGAGTGGCCAATAAATGAAGTGGGAATTAAAACGAGTATGTACCCGAACGAAAAGTATTACAATTACCTTAAAATGTATACAGATGGATCTAAGAAGCAAGAATGCGTGGGGATAGGCGTGTATATACCAGAATTAAAAATATCAATCTCAAAATGAGTGTCACATAACTTATCAGTTTATACAGCAGAAATACTCGCAGCAATTATTGGGCTACAATAGGTTGAAGAGGTCAGATAGGGTGGTGATATGCACAGACTCACTATCTGCTTTGAAAAGCATACAGTCGACAATAACTGTTAGAGAAGATCCAATCATTGAACTTAACCATTGCTTACTGAGACTTCAGAGGAGGGGAATAGATGTGCAGTTATGCTGGGTGCCTGCACATGAGGGGGTTCAAGGGAATGAGCATGCTGATAAGTTAGCAAAAGAGGCGTTACAGAAGGAAATAGCAATACCAGTTTCACTTGGAAAAGGAGAAGGAAAAGCAATAACAAAGATCTATGCAGAAAGGAACAGACAGGAGGAGATCACCATCACTAGACTCAGACTGGATCATACAGGATTAAACAACACAATGTTTTTAAAGGGAAAAAGCGAAGTTGAAGAATGCAGGGGGTATGGATTGAAAGAAAATGTGTAACACATCGTATTACACTGCAACATGTAGAAAACAGAGAGGGAACAACTACTGTAAGAGACAGGGTCAGAGAGGCAGGAAGGGAGTGGAGCCTGATGGGGACACTGGGAACAGAAGGTGAGGGGGTAAGAGCTACCAGGAAGGGAGTGGAGCCTGATGGGGACACTGGGGACAGAAGGTGAGGGGGTAAGAGCTACCAGGAAGGGAGTGGAGCCTGATGGGGACACTGGGAACAGAAGGTGAGGGGGTAAGAGCTACCAGGAAGGGAGTGGAGCCTGATGGGGACACTGGGGACAGAAGGTGAGGGGGTAAGAGCTACCAGGAAGGGAGTGGAGCCTGATGGGGACACTGGGAACAGAAGGTGAGGGGGTAAGAGCTACCAGGAAGGGAGTGGAGCCTGATGGGGACACTGGGAACAGAAGGTGAGGGGGTAAGAGCTACCAGGAAGGGAGTGGAGCCTGATGGGGACACTGGGAACAGAAGGTGAGGGGGTAAGAGCTACCAGGAAGGGAGTGGAGCCTGATGGGGACACTGGGGACAGAAGGTGAGGGGGTAAGAGCTACCAGGAAGGGAGTGGAGAAGGACACAGTATTTATGTATTGAAGCATGCATACTGTGTGCAGATGTTGAAGATGGGAATGTTACTCCTGCATAATTATTACATATGTAGAAATGGACTTAGGGCTGAGTGTTCAGGCAAACACTTTGTTGGTTTTGGTCATTTTTAATGAGATTTGTTGACAGAAAGAACAACAACAAAAAACGACCAAATGTTACTTATCCTTAAAAATCCACCTAAGAGGACCGGAGAACTGCTTTGTCTTATCTTTCACAGTTTGGCTCCCTCTGGTGACCGACAGTTATATTGTAAATATAGGTTTGACTTTTCAACTTGCCTAATTTAAAAAATAACTAAATAAAAGTTGACTACAGATTGATTCAGCTCCTCAGCTAATTAAGGATATTTAAATTATTTATAAAGTTATTTGAACTCTTTTTGTACAGGATTTAATTCAAGATTCAGGATTCAGGTCTCTATCATCATGTGTTCAGCAGCTTCAGTGGAGATATGGCAATGAAAAACTGAAGTCCTCCTCCAACAGAGCAACATGAATATATATAGGACATAGAACAAATACAACAGATACAATAGTGCAAGAGAATGTTTTGAGATGTGCAAGTAAATACACATACAATTTAAATAGTGAGAGAAGAGTCTGTAAACAAGTACATGGAATATGATATATAGATAAATTCTAAGATGCAAACAGATGAATGTTTATGGATGTTCTTTACAGAGCTCAGGTGTTTAATAGTCTCATGGCCAGTGTTCCTACAGCGGCTGATGCGGGACCCGGCAGATACTGTCTAAAATGCTGCAGTGATGAAACACAAGGATTATTAGATCAAGGATTATTAGATCAAGGATTATTTCTGAAACAGTATGGAGCTCAAAGGCTTTCTCTCTTGCCGGTTATACCACAAGGTGAGTTCCTTTTTATTTCCTGCTTCTTCACACACATGCTCTCCAGTACAGGTTAGCTCTGAGTGTTAGCGATGCTAATGGAAACACCGACCATATTACGTCCAAAACAGTCGGCATTGTTTCTGATTGCAACTTTCTGATAGGGCTGTGGGTCAAGAAATCATACCCTCGTGGGGGCGCGCTCATGTGATTGGCTCAGAATGGAGGAGACATCTGATTGGCTATAGATAGAAAAAATTACAAGTACGAATCGGGTGACAGTCAGGGGAGTCTCAAAAAACCCACACACGAATGCACAGCGATCCATGCACAGAAAGCGGTTTGTGTTTGCAGAGCAAGCTATCTACAGCCCCTAAACACACAAACACACCTCTTTCATAAATAACACACTTGTTCTGCAATAATATGTTTTATGTTTCCTGTCATTTTTGTTAGGAAAGGACATGCCTGAAAGACACGACTCAACATTTTCTCCTTCTCTGAGGGTCAAGAAGAACATCCAATAGGAAAATGAAAAGCTGATGTCATGAGATGTTAAGACCAGTACAGGACATTCACTAAGAAACTACGCTTTTATTGTGAAAACAAAGATCTGCACACCGAATATTTTTGTAGTCTATCAGGACCATCATTTGTTTGTGACGCTGCACCTCAGATGAGGGAATGCTCTGGTTTTTGGACAAAATTAACATGGGATCACTCCCGTCACCGGACGTACTTCGTCTCACTGGAATATTAACAGCCATAGTGAATATAAAATCGTCCCTATGTATCCGGCCAATGGCGGGAGAGTTTTGAAAGAGACAAAACACTGTTCCATACATTTAAAAACACTTAAACAATTAAACAATGTTTACCCCAGGATTCAGGCATCTTCCCTGGCTTGTAAAGTGCAGTTATGCACCCTGGAGGTATTGCACTATTTACAAAATGTATACCCAGGATTGAGGCACCTTCCCTGGCTTGTAAAGTGCAGTTATGCGCCCTGGAGGTATTGCACTATTTACAAAATGTATACCCAGGATTGAAGCACCTTCCCTGGCTTGTAAAGTGCAGTTATGCGCCATGGAGGTATTCTGCTATTTACAAAATGTAGCACTCTGTTTATTTCACACCTCCAGGGCCGAGACGGGAAAATCACCTCTCTTTGCCCGCTCACAGAGCCCCGAAGTACGGACTAATGACTTCCAGCATGGCCCCCAAACAGTGGGACTCTGTTTATTTCACAGCTCCAGGAGAGACCAGGGGAAAATCACCTCTCTTTGCCCGCTCACACACCCCCAAAGTACGGACTAATGACTTCCAGCATGGCCCCCTAACAGTGGGACTCTGTTTATTTCACAGCTCCAGGAGAGACCAGGGGAAAATCACCTCTCTTTGCCCGCTCACAGACCCCCAAAGTACGGACTAATGACTTCCAGCATGGCCCCTAACAGTGGGACTCTGTTTATTTCACAGCTCCAGGAGAGACCAGGGGAAAATCACCTCTCTTTGCCCGCTCACAGACCCCCAAAGTACGGACTAATGACCCCAGCATGGCCCCTAACAGTGGGACTGGGTTTATTTCACACCTCCAGGAGAGACCAGGGGAAAATCACCTCTCTTTGCCCGCTCACAGAGCCCCGAAGGACGGACTAGAGACCTCCAGCAGCAGTCCCTAACAGTGGGACTCGGTTTATTTCACACCTCCAGGAGAGACCAGGGGAAAATCACCTCTCTTTGCCCGCTCACAGAGCCCCGAAGGACGGACTAGAGACCTCCAGCAGCAGTCCCTAACAGTGGGACTCGGTTTATTTCACACCTCCAGGAGAGACCAGGGGAAAATCACCTCTCTTTGCCCGCTCACAGAGCCCCGAAGGACGGACTAGAGACCTCCAGCAGCAGTCCCTAACAGTGGGACTCGGTTTATTTCACACCTCCAGGAGAGACCAGGGAAAATCACCTCTCTTTGCCCGCTCACAGAGCCCCGAAGGACGGACTAGAGACCTCCAGCAGCAGTCCCTAACAGTGGGACTGGGTTTATTTCACACCTCCAGGAGAGACCAGGGGAAAATCACCTCTCTTTGCCCGCTCACAGAGCCCGAAGGACAGACTAGAGACCTCCAGCAGCAGTCCCTAACAGTGGGACTCGGTTTATTTCTCACCTCCAGGAGAGACCAGGGGAAAATCACCTCTCTTTGCCCGCTCACAGAGCCCCGAAAGGACGGACTAGAGACCTCCAGCAGCAGTCCCTAACAGTGGGACTCGGTTTATTTCACACCTCCAGGAGAGACCAGGGGAAAATCACCTCTCTTTGCCCGCTCACAGAGCCCCGAAGGACGGACTAGAGACCTCCAGCAGCAGTCCCTAACAGTGGGACTCGGTTTATTTCACACCTCCAGGAGAGACCAGGGGAAAATCACCTCTCTTTGCCCGCTCACAGAGCCCGAAGGACGGACTAGAGACCTCCAGCAGCAGTCCCTAACAGTGGGACTGGTTTATTTCACACCTCCAGGAGAGACCAGGGGAAAATCACCTCTCTTTGCCCGCTCACAGAGCCCCGAAGGACGGACTAGAGACCTCCAGCAGCAGTCCCTAACAGTGGGACTCGGTTTATTTCACACCTCCAGGAGAGACCAGGGGAAATCACCTCTCTTTGCCCGCTCACAGAGCCCCGAAGGACGGACTCATGACCACCAGCATGTCCCCATAACAGTGGCACCTCCATAACCTTGCACACCGTGAGTCCCCGGGCCCCCGCAGTTAAGCACTCCCCCACTGACTAAACACAGGTATTCACACCCACCAGAACCTCATGCCCCTGGTGACCCTACAAGGGGGGTGGTTTTATGGTGCTTCTATGTCCGCCCTCAGCATCCATATTCGTCCTTCTTCACGGCACCACCCCCCTTCTGTGGAGGGTATTCTCGTGCCCCTGGTGACCCTAAAGGGGGTGGATTTTGTGGTGCTTTTATGTCCGCCCATCAGCATCCAAATTCGGCCTTCTTATTGGCACCACCACCCCCCTTCTGGGCTGGAGGTTCAAACACTTTAACTTTTGTTCACCCTCCTCTGGCTTACACCTCCTCCGCCAACACTTGAGCGCTCATCACAGGGTTCAGCACCAAGGAGAGTGCCTCCCGGTGCTGATGGAAAGTGGCACTTTATCTGCCCCTGGGAACCATCAAGGTTATGTTTTTTTTTGTTTTTTTTGTTTTTATTTGAACAAAAACCACAGTACACACAGCCTAAAACATCAACTATTTACACGTTGCAGTAACAAAAATCACAGTACACACAGACTAAAACATCAACTATTTACACGTACTACTGCTGCTATAACAGTACTACTAAATTTCTTAACCTACGTTGTATAGCACCAGGCTGGGGGGTCTTGAGGCACAAAATAAGGCCCACTCAGAGTGCTTGGTGAGCGGATACATTCTTCGATGATTTGCAACAGCCGTTTTTTTTCTGAGTGCACCCAAAAACTGGGTTTCCGATTTCGTGCAGACGGTAGTCTGAAAAATATGGATGAATCTTTTGACAGATGAGGGAATGCTCTGGTTTTTGGACAAAATTAACATGGGATCACTCCCGTCACCGGACGTACTTCGTCTCACTGGAATATTAACGGTCATAGTCAATATAAAATCGTCCCCATGTATCCGGCCAATGACGGGAGAGTTTTGAAAGAGACAAAACACTGTTCCATACATTTAAAAAACTGCTATTTACAAAATGTAGCACTCTGCTTATTTCACACCTCCAGGAGAGACGAGGGGAAAATCACCTCTCTTTGCCCGCTCACAGAGCCCCGAAGGACGGACTAGAGACCTCCAGCACTAGTCCCTAACAGTGGGACTATAAATAATAATAATTATATACACGGTATACATATTCACAATGTTTAGCGGGATTCAGGGGACCAAATTAGGCGTCTAATTCTTACGGTGCACCAGGGCAAACAGGTTGAGTCCACGGCCCCTGCCCCATCATCAGGAGTGTCAACCAGCCCCGGTCCCGACTTCATTGGCCTCTTTCCCTCCCGCTTCCGCTTCCGCTGCTGCTGCCGCTCCAATGACCCATCAGGTGAAGATGAATGAGCAGTACTGTTATAGCAGCCCTCTTCGGAGGTCTCCCCATCTGACAGCGGTAGACATCCTTCTGATGATGATGCAGCTGCTGCCGCATCTGATGACGCCCTGAACATGGAGCGGATTCTCAATGCCTCCTTTATTCCCGGCGCATTCGCGTAGAACCGGTCCGCCGTGGTTACGTCGTGACACATAAACCTGGCGAGAATCGACCGGCTTTCTGGATCTTGGTGATGCTTGATATTGTCAGCCAGGGCAGTGCGCAGGATTGTGAAGGTGACGGCTGTTTCTAGCCCAGCATCAGCCCATGCCCTCTTCAAGTGAGCGTTCAGGTTCTTGGAGGCCCGATTCCCCCTTGTGAAAAGGAAGAATTCATTCTGAGGACCCAGCAATACCTTTTTAATCCCCATCCACCGCATGACCCAGCTAAACTCCTCTACTGTAAGCGCCAGCTGTGCTTCGCCATATGTCTTGGCCGTCTTGTGATCCTGCACATGGATGATGTAGCCCTCAGCAGTTCCCCTTATGGCTGCCTCTAAGACCTCACTGTTTTTCATGTTTGCGTACACGCCCGTACGGTGGCCATACAGGAGGCTCCAATGGAGGGTGAGATAGCCATAGAGAAGCTTCTGGGTGGTTGAGGTCGGCGTGCCGGCCATCAGGTCGAGGAGCTCCGGGATGCGCTTCTCAGCGGCCGCCATGGCGGCGAGAAGCTCCGCCTGGCTCGGCAGACGATCCAGTTTGTTCCTCTTCACCTTAAACTGATGTAGAGTGACTGCCTTATTCAAGTGTTTCATGTTGGCTTTCACCTCTCTCATTATGTGGGTCATATCAGACTGGGTGAGCTTGCACCCCCGGGGCTTTGACTCAGACATGTACCCCATGAACTGGTGCACATTCTTCAGGAAGAACTCTGATGTTGTGACTGCCCGGCCCGGCTTTACAATATACTCGCTCCAGCCACGGATCATCTTCATGTTTCTTAGGAACAGCCAGTCTGACAGGCGGTTAACACCATGGGCCATGTATACTATGAAGTTCTTTATCCGGCTGATCTTCGACACAACATTGTCTTTCTGTTTTACTGTCGGAGCGACACCCAAACAATGATGTATGTCTCTCCATGGCAACGTGATTTCACGCATGGTATTCCCCCGTCCACACCCAGTGGACCAGTAATTTGAGGGAGAGGGCAAGTCATTAGCCAGCTTAGAGGCACGGGTCTTCCGGCATACAGGGGTCTCGCTACCGGAGGCTACTGCAAACATGACAGTTTCCACCGGGGTCTTCACAGGGGTCTCGCTACCGGAGGCTACTGCAAACATGACAGTTTCCACCGGGGTCTTCACAGGGGTCTCGCTACCGGAGGCTACTGCAAACATGACAGTTTCCACCGGGGTCTTCACAGGGGTCTCGCTACCGGAGGCTACTGCAAACATGACAGTTTCCACCGGGGTCTTCACAGGGTCTCGCTACCGGAGGACTGCAATATGACAGTTTCACTGGGCTCTTCACAGGGTCTCGCTACCGGAGGCTACTGCAAGCATTACAGTCTTCACTGGCTCTTCACAGGGTCTCGCTACCGGAGGCTACTGCAAGCATGACAGTCTTCACCGGGCTCTCACAGGGTCCCGCTACCGGAGGTACTGGGGAATGCATGACAGTCTTCACCGGGGTCTTCACAGGGGTCCCGCTACCGGAGGTTACTGGGGAATGCATGACAGTCTTCACCGGGGTCTTCACAGGGGTCCCGCTACCGGAGGTTACTGGGGAATGCATGACAGTCTTCACCGGGGTCTTCACAGGGGTCCCGCTACCGGAGGTTACTGGGGACTGCATGACAGTCTTCACCGGGGTCTTCACAGGGGTATTGCTGCCTGAGGCTACTGTGTTTATGCCGGAGGTACTTGGGATTGCCAGGCCCTTAAATCGTATACATTCGTCCTCTTCCTCAAGAACAGCAGCACTCTGCTTCCTGGGTTTTAGCTCCTTTTTCAGCCTGGAGCGCAGGGTCTTCACCTCATCATTGAGGGCATCCTTCTGAGCCCTCAATGCCACATTTTCCAGCATCACCTGCCTGCAGTCCTCGTTGTCACACTCGGTATGTGGGGAGAAGGGTGGAGGGTGCCCGGGGTATTCCCCTCATTGTCTATATCCAATGATGTAGCCATTCCAATGATGGGGTTAGTCTCACGGAGGTCATGGAGCAACTGCAGTGCCACACTATGCTTCAGCCTTGCCATGACCTGCTGTGCCTCATGTCGGGACAACTCAGGGTGGTCATGTTTTACATGACGGTCCAGTCTCTTCCCAGCGTACGAACACCCAGCGATGGGACAGGGTTTGGTCCGAACATTTATCCTTCCACTGGCTATTTTCAGGAGGATTCCCCTCTCCTCCAAGTTCCGCACTGCATGCTTGTGCTTAAGGTGTTTGTTCAATGCCAGATAGAAGAGTCTGCACACCGGGCATTCAGATGACATCCTTACTGAAACACACATAATGAATTTGATCAAAATGATGTTATAGTTCTCCGTTTATATGCGTTAGCGTGAGCGGTGGTTGCGACACTGGGTCCGATGCATCAATTCATGGTGCATGGACGAAGGGAAGTATTGGGTTACCACCGGGTCAGATGGTCCCACTTCCGCACCAACGCGGGGCTGGTGATGGCAACATTGGGTCCGATGCATCAATTCATGGTACACAGACCAAGGGAGGGCTTGGGTTACCACCGGGTTGGATGGTCCCACCTCCGCACCAACGCGGTGCTGGTGATGGCAACATTGGGTCCGATGCATCAATACATGGTGCCCCGACCATGAGAGGGTTTGGGGTACCCCGGAACCAGGCACCACCCCAGCAGGAAACGGGTTGTATGGTCAAAGGAGGAAAGAGTGATAGAACCGGGGTAAAGCAAAGAAAGTGTCCGACAATAGTGACTTGTGAGGCGGCCAGAGAGTCTGTCATATATCGGTCCTATCCTCCAGGCAACGCTGTGGCCAAAACTGGGCTAAAAACAACAACAAAAAAAAAATATTTCATCCAGGGAAATTTGGGTGAAAATGAAAAAAAGTACCCGGAAATAGTGCCTCATGACCCCGCGGGAGTCCCCTGTCGACTCCCCTGGCTTTCCTCCATGGGCGAAATGATCAAACTCAACTTTTGTGAGAACCAGGAAAAGGGGTCAAAATGTAAATATTATGCCCCAAAATAGTGCTTCAAAATTGGGTAGAGTCCCCTGCAAAGTGCATTTGCATTCCTCCATGGCTCAAAATGTCCAACTTAAAGTATTTGGAGAACCAGGAAAATGTAAATATTATGCCCCAAAATAGTGCTTCAAAATCGGGTAGAGTCACCTGCCAAGTGCCCTCCATTCCTCCATGGCTCAAAATGTCCAACTTAAAGTATTTGGAGAACCAGGAAAATGTAAAAATTATGCCCCAAAATAGAGCTTCAAAATCGGGTAGAGTCACCTGCCAAGTGCCCTCCATTCCTCCATGGCTCAAAAATGTCCAACTTAAAGTATTTGGAGAACCAGGAAAATGTAAAAATTATGCCCCAAAATAGTGCTTCAAAATCGGGTAGAGTCACCTGCCAAGTGCCCTCATTCCTCCATGGCTCAAAATGTCCAACTTAAAGTATTTGGAGAACCAGGAAAATGTAAAAATTATGCCCCAAAATAGTGCTTCAAAATCGGGTAGAGTCACCTGCCAAGTGCCCTCCATTCCTCCATGGCTCAAAATGTCCAACTTAAAGTATTTGGAGAACCAGGAAAATGTAAAAATTATGCCCCAAAATAGTGCTTCAAAATCGGGTAGAGTCACCTGCCAAGTGCCCTCATTCCTCCATGGCTCAAAATGTCCAACTTAAAGTATTTGGAGAACCAGGAAAATGTAAAAATTATACCCCAAAATAGTGCTTCAAAATCGGGTAGAGTCACCTGCCAAGTGCCCTCATTCCTCCATGGCTCAAAATGTCCAACTTAAAGTATTTGGAGAACCAGGAAAATGTAAAAATTGTGCCCCAAAATAGTGCTTCAAAATCGGGTAGAGTCACCTGCCAAGTGCCCTCATTCCTCCATGGCTCAAAATGTCCAACTTAAAGTATTTGGAGAACCAGGAAAATGTAAAAATTATGCCCCAAAATAGTGCTTCAAAATCGGGTAGAGTCACCTGCCAAGTGCCCTCCATTCCTCCATGGCTCAAAATGTCCAACTTAAAGTATTTGGAGAACCAGGAAAGTGTAAAAATTATGCCCCAAAATAGTGCTTCAAAATCGGGTAGAGTCACCTGCCAAGTGCCCTCCATTCCTCCATGGCTCAAAATGTCCAACTTAAAGTATTTGGAGAACCAGGAAAGTGTAAAAATTATGCCCCAAAATAGTGCTTCAAAATCGGGTAGAGTCACCTGCAAAGTGCCCTCCATTCCTCCATGTCGAACTTAAAGTATTTGGAGAACCAGGCTGGGGGGTCTTGTGGCACAAAATTAGGCCCACTCAGAGTGCTTGGTGAGCGGATACATTCTTCCATGATTTGCAACAGCCGTTTTTTTCTGAGTGCACCCAAAAACTGGGTTTCCGATTTCGTGCGGACGGTAGCTTGAAAAGTATGGATGAATCTTTTTCACAGGGTAGGGGAAATGAAGCCCAGGGACCTTTTCCCCTTCTCCGTTGCACCAACCATCGGAGAAGGGGAAAAACGGCCCGAAGCGCCAAACACTTGGCCCCTTCTCCTGTTGGCACTCAGTCATTTTTTGACAATTTTTCAAAACTTCATTTTTGATTATTTTAAGATATAATTAACCGTTTTCTTCACTTTTTTTGCTTTCCACGGGTGGGGCGCCTAGCAGCCGCCTATGAGCACCCAAATTCGGCCTGGATCATCCAGGATTTGTGGGCTAAGCTCCATAAACTGACTAAATCACCCAGAGAGGTCACCTTTCTAGCCCAAAAATATATAATACAAATACATTTAAATAGTAAAAGGTGCAATTGTGCTCTGCATTACCCGGAATTTGATTTTCATAGCCCCATGATAGTGATTAAAAATCATTTTCATGGGAAAAAGTGTTAAAACGCCTGATTAAATTATATGCAGGACCCCAGTGAGCTCCAGACTATGTGCATTGTGTTGGGGAACCATATAAATGATAGAATAAATGCATTTAAATGCAAAAATAATGATTTAAAATCATTTTAGGGGGACAATTGTGGAGAGGAGCCTGAAAATGACTCTGCAGCACCCCGGATAACTACCAGTTCATCTGGTTTAAATGTGGTGGTGATAGTGGCATTAACTAGTACCCAGTACTGGGAGAGAACCAGGCTACAGCACATGTCTTTTCAACCCAGGAAAGAGTGCTCAAAACGTGGGTAAAGGTGTGTTAAACAGTGGGGTAACATGTTTCAAATTACAGCAGAATGATGCTTGTTGGCAGGCTGACTCAGTTCACTTGTCTCACACACACCCAGGGGGGGCGAAAGAGGACACATTGACCCAGCAGTAAGTGCTCAAAACGTGGGTAAAGGTGTGTTAACAGTGGGGTAACATGTTCCAAATGACAGCATGGTGCTGCTTGTTGGCAGGCTGACTCACTTTAACTTGTCTCACACACACCTAGGGGGGGGCGAAAGAGGACACATTGACCCACCAGTAAGTGCTCAAAACGTGGGTAAAGGTGTGTCGAACAGTGGGGTAACATGTTTCAAATGACAGCATGGTGCTGCTTGTTGGCAGGCTGACTCAGTTCACTTGTCTCACACACACCCAGGGGGGAAAGATAACACTTGTACCAAGGAATAAGTGTTTGAAAGGTGGGGAAAAGTTGTTTGAAATAGTATAATACCTCCAGGGCGCATAGCTGCACTTTACAAGCCAGAAATAATGTTTAAATGGTCGGGGAAAGTATTTTTAAATGTCTGGAAGAGAGTTTTAGCCAGTCATTTTGCACGATATCATTTAACATTGACACTCTCCTGAAAATGCACAGAATATGTGCATTTTTAGGAGAGCGTCAATGTTAAATGATATCGTGCAAAATGACTGACTAAAACCCCGGAATAAGTGTTTGAAAGGCGGGGAAAAGTTGTTTAAAATAGTCTGATACCTCCAAGGCGCATCACCAAAAATGTACAAGCCAGGGAAGGTGCCTCAATCCTGGGTATACATTTTGTAAATAGTATAATACCTCCAGGGCGCATAACTGCACTTTACAAGCGAGAAATAATGTTTAAATGGTCGGGGAAAGTATTTTTAAATGTCTGGAAGAGAGTTTTAGCCAGTCATTTTGCACGATATCATTTAACATTGACGCTCTCCTGAAAATGCACAGAATATGTGCATTTTCAGGAGAGCGTCAATGTTAAATGATATTGTGCAAAATGACTGACTAAAACCCCGGGAATAAGTGTTTGAAAGGCGGGGAAAAGTTGTTTAAAATAGTCTGATACCTCCAGGGCGCATCACCAAAAATGTACAAGCCAGGTAAGGTGGCTGAATCCCGGATACTTTACGTCTGTCACTTAGGGTGACCGCACCACTCCGACGCTCCCGAGAGTGGATTTCCATTATTTGTAAGGCACCTAAGAGGGAGAAGGGGTGGTTATAGGCTTATAAAGTGTGGCGAAAAACACAGTCAGCTGATCGAATGCACCTCTTTCCACATCTACACTCCATCAGCTGATTATTTCTATTTGCCTCACTTTATGAGCTTCACATCACTTGTGCCTTGTACCGCAGAGTTTGCAACGTCACAAATACATGGGGCCAATCTTCAGTCAGATGTGAATGTGTAATCTAACATTTTCAGTAAGAATAATGGACAAAAGGAGTGCAAATACAAATTATTGAAATGTGAACCAAAAGTTAATCAAAAATGTTTTAAATAAAAAGCACATATGGACAGAAGGTGTAAACCTATTAAATGTATAAGTAAACACATTTAGTCAAATAAAGTGACAGACTAGGCCTGTGCAGGTGGCATGTTAGCTTAGCTTAGCCTCAGCTAGCTCTGGAGCTTCCAGCTCGGTGGCAGCAGGTCCCGCCTCGGGTCCACCTCTTTGCCCTTATTTGGATCAGGCTGGAGCAAGGCAAGGCAAGGCAAGTTTATTTATATAGCACCTTTCAACACAAGGCAATTCAAAGTGCTTTACAAAAATGGAAGACATTAAAAATGGCATTTAAAATCAGTCATTAAAAAGAAAAGATAATAAAATAAACATTAAAAGAAAAAATACATGGATAAAAGTTACAGTGCAGTTTAAGATGTGAATAGTTCAATTAAAAGCAGCGGCAAAAAGAAAAGTCTTCAGCCTGGATTTAAAAGTAGTAAGAGTTGCAGCGGACCTGCAGGTTTCTGGGAGTTTGTTCCAGATATTTGGAGCATAATAACTGAATGCTGCTTTACCATGTTTAGTTCTGACTCTGGGGACAGAAAGCTGACCAGTCCCTGAAGACCTGAGAGTTCTGGATGGTTCATAATTTAGCAGTAGGTCAGACATGTATTTTGGGCCTAAACCATTCAAAGCTTTATAAACCAGCAACAATATTTTGAAATCTATTCTTTGACACACAGGAAGCCAGTGTAAGGACTTCAGAACAGGAGTGATGTGATCCACTTTCTTAGTGTTAGTGAGGACTCGAGCAGCGGCGTTCTGAATTAGCTGCAGCTTTCTAATAGATTTTTTAGTGAGGCCTGTAAAGACACCATTAGTAGTCGAGTCTACTGAAGATAAAAGCATGGACAAGTTTTTCCAAATCCTGCTGTGACATTAGTCCTTTAATCCTAGATATGTTCTTTAGGTGATAGTAGGCTGATTTAGTAACTGTTTTAATGTGACTGTTGAAACTCAGGTCAGAGTCCATGACTACACCTAGATTTCTGGCTTTATCTGTTGTTTTGAACATTGCAGACTGAAGCTCAGCGCTAACTTTTATACGTTCTGCCTTGGCTCCAAAAACCATTACCTCAGTTTTATCTTTGTTTAATTGGAGAAAGTTCTGACACATCCAGTCATTGATTTGTTCAATGCACTTACTCAGTGTTTGAATTGGAGCATAATCTCCTGGTGAAATTGTTACGTAAATTTGTGTGTCATCCGCATAGCTATGGTAACTTATTTTGTTGTTTTTCATTATCTGAGCCAGTGGTAGCATGTAGATGTTAAAGAGAAGAGGCCCCAAGATGGAGCCTTGAGGTACCCCACATGTCATATTTGTCAACTCAGATGTGTATTTACCTATAGAAACAAAGTTTTTTCTGTCCTTTAAGTAGGACTCAAACCAATTTAGAACTGTTGCCGAAAGTCCCACCCAGTTTTCTAGTCGGTCTAGTAATATGTTGTGGTCAACAGTGTCAAACGCAGCACTGAGATCTAATAATACTAACACTGAAGTTCTGCCACTGTCTGTGTTTAAGTGGATGTCATTGAAGACCTTTACAAGAGCAGTCTCAGTGCTGTGGTTTGGACGAAATCCTGACTGGAACACATCCAAACAGTTATTTAAATGCAAGAAGTTACTCAACTGTTGAAATACAACTTTTTCAATGATTTTACCTAGAAATGGCAGGTTTGATATTGGCCTGTAATTGTTCATTACTGAGCATCTAGATTATTCTTTTTTAAGAGCGGTTTAATGACTGCAGTTTTCAGGGCCTCTGGAAAAATACCTGAGTGAAGAGATGTGTTTACTATATGAAGTAGATCTGAGGCCATGCAAGGAAAAACATCTTTGAAAAATCCTGTTGGAATAATATCAAGGCAGCAGGAGGAGGATTTCAGAAGTTGAATAATGTCCTCTAAGTTTTTACCATTAATCTGATGGAATTGTGTCATGGTGTTTGAATTGATATTAGGTGGACATAGGGACAAACATTTGCTGTACCTGATGCAGAGGCACTGACTGCTTGTCTAATTTTCTGAATTTTGTCAGTGAAGAAGGAGGCAAAATCATTGCACGCCCTGGTGGATAGAAATTCAGAGGCTACTGACACTGGGGGGTTAGTTAGTCTGTCGACGGTAGCAAACAAGGCACGTGCGTTGTTTTTTTTTTGGTAATGATGTCAGAGAAGAAAGACTGTCGTGCGTTTTTCAATTCCAAATTATAAAGGCCAAGTCTCTCTTTATAGATTTCAAAGTGAACCTGGAGATTTGTTTTTCGCCACCTACGTTCAGCTTTTCGACACTCTCTTTTTTCTGTTCTCACGGTCATGGCCTTTCTCCATGGAGATATTTTCTTGCCAATCACTTCCTTTACCTTAGTTGGAGCAATGGTATCTATAACATTTTTAATTTTTGAATTAAAATGATCTACTAGCTCATTTACTGAGATGTTAGCAGGGGCAAGTGTGGATGAAAAATTATGAGTAAACATTTCCCTAGTATTTTCAGTTAAATATCGCTTTGTGGTTACCTCTTTCTGAACATTTTTGTGAACAGAAATAGAGCTCTCAAAGAAAACACAGGAATGATCAGAGAGTGCAACATCAGTCACCACAACCTTTGAGATATTCAGACCCTTTGAGATAATTAAGTCCAGAGTGTGCCCCTTATTGTGCGTGGGCTCCGCCACATGCTGAGTCAGTCCATAGTTATCAAGAACACAAAACAGTTCTTTAGCCCCTCTGTCCTGGGGGTTGTCAACATGGATGTTAAAATCACCAACAATGACTAGACGGTCAAAGTCAATACACACTATAGACAGCAGTTCAGTAAAATCATCAAAAAAGCTTGCACAGTATTTGGGTGGTCTATAGATATTTAGGAACAGAGCTCGAGAGGAGCATTTCAGCTGAAGGGCCACATATTCAAAAGAAGCAAAGTCCCCATAAGATGTCTTCCTGCATTGAATGGAATCATTGAACAAAATAGCAACTCCACCCCCTTTCTTATGCATTCTTTCCTGACTCATAAAACTAAAGTTGGGAGGGGTTGATTCGATAAGAACAGCTGCACTGTTATTTTGTTCAATCCAAGTTTCCGTTAAAAACATAAAATCGAGATTGTGCTCAGTGATAAAATCATTGATTAAAAATGTTTTTCCTGCCAAAGACCTGACATTTAATAAAGCTAGTTTAAGTTTGTTAAATACACTATCAGTAAAAAATGTTGTGACAAGCTGTGGCTGACATGGAATCACTGCTAAATTTGATAACCTCACACAAACGTTTGAGCACTTCCTGTTTCTAAGCTGATTTACCGCTCTTAATCTATTACCTATCAACACAGATATCGGCAAAGCTACTGGCAGGCAGGGCCCCGGCATGTGCTGGAAAGAGTTGAGAGTGCCATATGCCCTTGAGCCTGGACCCAGCACATATCAGTAAAGTTTGTTGCGTTTTGTACACACACATCCTTATCAGGCTTCGGAGACTGCAGATGCTTTCTTGAAGGGAGGGAGGTGGTTGACGTAGGCACGGTGATGAAGACGGGGGAGATGGTGCGCGTCTCTGCTTCGGTGATTTTGGTGGGCGTTGTGGAAGGGCGGGGGTAAAGGACATGCTGCCAGGGGGGGGAGGTGGTTGACGTAGGCTTGTCTTCGGTGATTTTGGTGGGCGTCGTTGAGGGGCGGGGGTAAAGGACATGCTGCCAACCCTGCTATCGCCTTCATGCGGTCATCGAACTCCAGGGGGGAGGGCGAGGGTGAAAGGGTGAGCGGAGAGTAGAGAGAGCTGGGGGATGAATGAAGAGTATCCTCAAAGGCGTTGACAGGGGGGGTGACGGGCAGTGGAGACTCCTCCATTTGTGTCATAGGTCTCCCATAATCAGAACATTCCTCAGGCGGGTGCAGTGATACTTCTTCAGGGTTTTCTGCGCATGTGTTGTGTCTTTCTCCTGTTTTGATTCCTCTTGCCGCTTGTCCTTGGCAGAGGGAACAGATTGCTGACGCAGGCAGTTGAATATGTTAGAGATAAACAATTTCACTCCTGACTTGTTCAGGCAAACTCCATCTGCCTTAAAAAGATGTCTGCGATCCCAGAAAAAGTTAAAATTGTCAATAAAATGGACAGAATGGTCAGTACAGGCAGCTGAAAGCCACGTGTTCAATGCAAACAGTCTGCTGAATCTCTCCACTCCTCTTCTGACTGGCGGTAGAGGGCCACTGATGAACACCTCCGCATTTAGAGAGCTGACAGTTTCCAACAGACATTTAAAGTCTTCTTTCAGCGCTTCTGACTGTTGTTTCACAACATCATTTGTTCCAATATGTAGTACCACATTCTTCACAGTCGGATGTTCAGCCCCAATATGCAGGATCTTCTCAGCCAAGTCGGAGACCATATCCTTGGGAAAACAGAGTACTTTGGTGTTGTTCTTACTACACAGACCTTTTACATCTCTTACAGCAGAGTCACCCACAATCAGAGTTTCAGGCCCAGTCGTTAGCTTTCCCTCTAGCCTTTTACTTTTGGAGTAGCTATTGGTCCTTACCCTGCTGTGTGAAGAGGACAGGTTATCCAGGTCATCAGAAAGAGATCTCCGGTTCTCGGTCAGCGGAGCGTATCTGTTCTGGATTGGCACACTTGGTGGTTTAGGAGGATTGTTTGTAGTTCTCCCTTTAGCAGCTGTCCACGGCTGTTTCCTAGTATGAATAGGGGTTGAAGAGGCACTCTTCCTGGGTGATAACAATGCAGGCCAGCCGGTCGCATCACAGATTTCAGAGCGCTGGGCTCTGCCTGTTATTCGTCCTCCCAAATCCCATGGAAATGATTTACTCTTAGGCTTTGCACCCAGAGAGTTCCAGGGAGGACTACCACTTGTAGATTTATTACCCAGTACACAGCCCTCCTGTTCCTTGGAAACCTTGTAGCTGCTAACTAGCTGTGAGTTAGCATACCCTTTTCCATTATTTTGCAACACTGGTAAAGTGGTGTTATTCCCACAACATAGTCCATTCACTTCCACGTTAACTTCCAACCGTTGCATTTTCATTTCCAACACAGCCATCTTCTGTAGAAGTTTGTGGAAGTCATCTGTAGAGAACGGAGGCATTTTGCTACCAACTAGCTTAAGCTAAATAGCATGCAGTAGCCTACCAGGCTTTAGCTGTTGCTAGGCCACGCTACTGTAAGACTGAGGTCGTCGTAAAAATGTTGAAATATGGCTGAAACCCTCCGTCTATTTACGAAATAACTGTCCCAGTGATAAGTTAATGTCCAGGAGCCGCTGCTCGAAGTTTTCAGAGAATAAGAATAGGAAAATCAGCATAAAAAGTAAGCAGAGGCAAGAGCAAGCGGAAAAGCGTCTGCACTGTAAGAAAGATAAGACTTAAGAGCAGGCGGGAGTTAGACTCTGACGTCACTGTCGGGACGTAAGTGGCCGACTCCGCCTAGTAAGGGCTTCTCGGCAACTCTGCAGAATCCTATGGGTGACGTCACGGACCCTACGTCCATTTATATACAGTCTATGGTCCCAACAGCATTGCTCATACTGTGGTGTCCCTGAAAACGAACAAAAATTCAGAAAATGTGCATCGTGTAAAGAAGACATTTACTGCTCTAAAACCTGTCAACCTTGTATTTTGATTATCATTTGATGCAAAACACTTGAGTAAATGTCATCGTGATGAAACACCATTTTCACTCTTGTGATAATTTCTCCCCATCTGAAAAGAAAGGGGCGTAACACAAGCTGGCTAGTTAACGTTAGCTACTTATTTAACAAGCTAACGAGGGAATCTAAGCTATCTAACAAGCTAGAAATAAAGCTAACTATCTAACTAGGGTTAGTTATATATCTAACTAGTTATCTAGCTAACGTGAGTTACCTATTTAACAAGCTGGCTCTTGAACGTTAGCTCTCTGATCCATCTAGCTAGCAGAAATTAGCAATCTAACTAGCCAGCTAGCAAGCGTGAGCTTTCTTTATAACTAGCTATTTATCTCCAAATTGGTGGCTTTTTATAATTATATCATAACTGTTAATACGCTATGGTTGCATTTCAGTGCAGACCGGTCTGTACTGCTCTTGTAGTCACTGTTATAATAACATTGCCGACATGCTTTTTATATGTCGACCAGCAGCTGACACAGCTCCAAACATTGGTGCAAATTAGGTGGATAAATAACTCACATACTGATAATCCATATGGTTACTTTTGAACAGTTTATTTAGAAGCTTAAAAAACATTTCTTTGGCAAGATAAATAATCATAATAATAATTCATTACATTTATTAGAGCACTTTTCCAAATGCTCAATGCGCTTTACATTACATATTACACATATCATAAAGGTTTATAAATACTGGTGACGCTAAACAAAGTAATCGAAATGGAAATTGACACACAGGATAATGCAGTCCAGTAATAGTACAGTCAAAAAACAGGGGAAATTGTGGTGAAGGAATCAGTATAAAAACAAGTTTTAGCATTTTAGTGGCGGTTCATTTGTCTTTGAAGTCAGGTAAGACAAAAGTAGTGCTATCACTGACACTTTAATCTACACGGACAAAACATGTCAAGTAAAGAAAATGTTTCTTGTATCATTGATATATGTATACAGACTATTGATATTTAAAAAAGGATACTGATAAACATTGTCCTCTAGTGGTCTTCTATCCATAGAGTATACACTTCAGGTGATTTTTGAAGAAGTGAAGCTGCAGCTTTGAGGTCAAATCACTCTTTGGAGCGTATCTGAACTCTTTGTAGAGCTTGGTGTCCTTGTGTTTAAGTCTGGCCTGATGGGAAACAGACACATGGCCACATGTTGCCACCATCAAGGAGCCCAGGCCATCCATAAAGAACTCTAGAGGCAGAGACAGACATTTGCCATTTAGGAAAAAAGGCCAACTACGATCATGGACAGCAACAACTGAAAGAGTGTGGACTTACTGCCACTTGGACTGCAAACCATCTAGACCAGTGGTCTCCAACACGTCGGTAGCTCGCGGGCAGCTTTTCAGTAGCTCGCCGCTCGATTATCGATTATAGCGTAGTAACGTTGCTTCTTGATTTTTCGGCCGCGGCCGGACAATAACGTTTTTCTATTTTTTAATTGTTTCTGTCACACGAATATCAAATTGGTCGGTGACGCAGAGATCAAGGAACAGACGGCACAGCGACACAGCGGCACAGCGACACCACACACAGAGCAGTCTGCTTTATCCACCAACAGCAACACCAGTCCAGAACCAACAGCAGAATGACCCGCTCTGAATCAGGCCCTGTCGCTGCGGCTCAGAGACACACAGGGAGGGATTTGTATTTTTTGAAAAACACTCGTTATCGTCAAGTCAGGTTTTTGGTGGATTTAATCAAGTCTTGGATTGCAGAGTATGAATGTCCTCTTGCTATTTTCAGTTGATAAATACGTGTGTAAAGTTTGTGAAGGCAGGGGGAAACAGCTTCCGCGATCACCGTCTCCTCTGTTCCTCCAAACCCCACCCCCTCCCTGAAAATAATGATAAATGATGATAACCCGATAGAAACGTTATTATTCACTTAATCACTGATTGAGATATGATGAAGCTAACTTAATCTCATACATGCATGGGATGTATGTAACAGTAAGACAGAGAATGTAAGTGTGCACCCACATGCAGTATTTTAGTTTGTATATGCTGTTGTAAATACTCCTGTTGTCTGCTGTGTTCAGACTCAAGTCATGTGTGTGATGCCACATTCAGGACATTCAGTGTCTTTTTTTTAACAGAAGACCGTTGCTAGAAGCTGCAGCTAGACTGCAGAAGTATTAGTTTTTAGTTTTTGAGGATGGAACCATTTCACACACAGATATAGGGAGGCTAGACCTATACAATTGATTTATTATGGTTTATAATTTCATGTCAAGACGAAGAAGAAGAAAAAGATGGCTGAACTGTTCAGTGTCAATCCTGTGGAGATGGAGATGGAGGTTATAAATCTCCAAAATTATGTTCAGCTTAAGTCTCTGGAGCCTTGTAGACCCAGAAAACTATAAGAACATTCACCAAGCAGCACTGAACATGTCTGCTTTATTTGGCTTTACTTTGTGAAGCAGCTTTTTCTGACATGAATGTCATGAAATCTAAATACAGAACGAGACTGAGTGATGAACATTTAAATGACTCTATTAGAGTGAACCTAAGTGGGTACACTCCAGCATACACCTCTATGGTGGACTCCATGCAGTGCCAGTCATCTCACTGACTGTAAAAAAGAGTGAATGCACTTATTTTACACATCTGCCATAAGATGCTTGTGAGGTTGTGATTAAGGACATGTGTGTGCATTTTCAGTGATGTACTTACTATGTGGGCCATAATAATATCTGAGAAATTGTTGTTTTCTTGGACCTTGATGTGAAGTTAAAGGTCCCATGTCATGGCCATTTCTACTGATCATAATTCCATTGTTGAGGTCTACTAGAATAGATTTACATTGTTCAATGTTCCAAACTCACATTGGTTTCTCATACAGCATCTCTGTATAGTATGTGTATTCACTCTCTGTCCTACACGACTTGTTGGAGCTCCTGCCCCCCCCCCTCCCTATGAGCCCAGTGTGCTCTGATTGGTCAGCTCGCCCACTCTGTTCTGATGAGTCCACCACCGTTACAGCGGAACATCAGTGATTATGTGTTACAATGGCGATTGTTAGCAACCAGAAAATGACACCAGTAATGACAAACAGATGAGAATGCTGCGTGGGGTCTGGGTGCCGTGTTGGCAGGACGTTGCGGGGCTTGCTTCTGGAGCGGACAGTGTGAGCTGGATTACTGGGGTCGTTTCCTGGTTGCTGCGTGGGGTCTGCGAGACAGCGAGACACAGCGAAACTCAGCCTGAACTCAGCCTGAGCACACACACACTCATAGCATGGCTGTGAGTTTGTGTGTGTGCTCAGGCTGAGTTCAGGCTGAGAAATCCGCGGAGCTGCGGCGAGAAAATAAGGCTGAGTGAGTGTGAGTGTGCGAGGAAGTCCGTGTAGCCATTACGTCACTTAGACCCTTACGTCACTTGGTACCCGAAGAAAAAATGGAAAAAGAAAAATGTCCAACGAGTCGTTCTGGGGCAGCATAGACAGGTCTTTTCTGTGTTAGAGTTGTACTCGCTACAGGTGCACTTTGAGGGTTTGTGACTCTGCAGACCGTTTACATGCAGAAAACCTACATAACAATAACCAGAAAAGCATGACATGGGACCTTTAAGATTTTTGATAAGCTTTAGGTATTGCAATTTCACACGTGTACAAAAGTAGCTTAATTCAACTGATGAGTGCTATGTGAATAAATGTAAGCGATGTGATGCAAGTAGCTCTTGGCCACTTTCATTTTTTCAAAGTAGCTCACAGATGAAGAAAGGTTGGAGACCCCTGATCTAGACATACCTGAGTGTGCTACCCTCTTGAGCTTAGGGTCGAATCCCACCCTCTGTACGGTATCTGTACGAGCCAGGAAGAAGTTGACCACCCCATTGACCACTGAGCATTGTGGGTAACCAGGAAGAGAGTGGAACTTCCCTCTGGACTTCCTGTACATGCAGCCACCTTCCACTTCGTCTCCTTCCTCATAGATGAGAGAGAAATAAAACTGGTCTCCTCCTACTTTACCGCCAAGCTGAAAGGAACAGAGAGACAAGAGAACTGCTTATAATCTTACTATCTGCTCATCGTGTACCTGCTTCTTGCCCAAACACATGCTGGAATAGGCTCTTGTTAACACATTATCAATCAATCAATCAATCACATTTTTCAAATGGTGAGAGACATGCCCCTCCAGTTCTGAAATGGTGATTTCAAAAACAAAAACAACGAACCAAATAATACTTCTGTTAAACAATGCATTACATATTATATAAAACCCCAGGTCGTGGAACATTAAATGGGTATACGTACAACATATGAATTATTATTCACCATAAATGCTTTGAATTAGTACTGGTTGCTATTATTGGGGCGTATTCCTACACGCAGCAGGATGAGTCACAACAACAACAAGCTCTGGGTCACAGCCAAACTGAGACAGCTCAAGTTGCAAAAGCAGGAGGCGTTTAGGAGTGATAAGGCACATTTTAAATAGTCAAAGTACAGGTTTTGTAAAACGGTGAGAGACACTAAACGACTGTACTGTGAGAAACTCCAACACCAGTTCATAGCTAACGACTTTAATCCAAAGGCCTCCCCCTCCATGAACAACCGACACCTTGCATACTGTTGATAAATCGTGATCTTCTCGCTCCCAGGAAAGAAACTTAAAATAATGAGACTAATGGAGTCTCTGAAAAGGTTCAAATGGGTAGTTTAATTAAGTAACGTGGTTAAAGAACAAGCATAGGTAAGGAAGAGACAAGGCTTAAGGAAGTAGGCAGGGAATACAAAATGTCGAAATCATCTGTTCTCTCGCGATATCGAACCAGCAGATGAGAAGGGAGGTCCCACTATCTGCACAGCGGGGGAGAACGAGGAGAGGATAAAAAGGGATGACAGAGGACAACTCGCTCTCTTTTCTTCGCTGCAGCCACCCGAGAGACAACACCGGCTTTGTCTCTTCCTTACCTATGCTTGTTCTTTAACCACGTTACTTAATTAAACTACCCATTTGAACCTTTTCAGAGACTCCATTAGTCTCATTATTTTAAGTTTCTTTCCTGGGAGCGAGAAGATCACGATTTATCAACAACTGGTGACCCCGACGTGATCGCGACACCAGGAGAGAAGCTGCAGTTATTCAAAGGGCCTTGAGCAATGCCGGCAGACATACACCCGGGCCCATACGGAAAGGTAAAGAAGTACCTGTTTATTCAAAATCTTCAATAGATTACATAGTAAATAATTAGGAGTGTGTGTCTGTCTGGTAAGTTGGACTCCTGAGAAGGACTGCCTAGTTTAATGTTAAAATATCCACATTTATAGCAAATACAAACCACGTGGCGTTGTTTTAGACCAAGCAAGGTAAGTCTCTATTCTTTTACTTTGTTCATAAATTAACTGCATGATTATAATGTGTGTGTTTTCCAAGCCGGATATATATTAATGTGCTTTTGAGCCGGTATTTATATATTATATTGTGTTTGACGAGTGAAATAGATGGACTCTTCTCGTTTGTATATTCTCAAGACGGATGGTATCTTCTTGAAAGAGAAATAGATCGTATCTTTTCTCGTTTTTATTAGCAAGTTAAAGATGGACTCTTCTTGTTAAAGAGAATTGATGGAATCGTCTCGTTTTTAGTCTCAAGATCAGATGGAATCGTCTTGTTTCATAGTCCCAAATAAGTGAGATGGTCTCTTGTTTAATTGGTGATAAGAGTCTGTGGAAGTCTGAAGTATACTCTTTAATCATTGCGTGTGCATTACGGAAAGAAATGCGGCATTCGTGCGTTAGATAGACGATATTCTTCTAATAGTGTTTGACTGGCTTCCCATTTGGTCGCACAATAGCGTGAGAGTTGCTCAGACGACCATAGACTAAATAGTTTTGATGGTCTCTAACTATTTGTATTGTTAACTTGTTTAAATTGTTCAGCATATTGAGAGCGTCGTGCTGTTATACTGCTCTGAAGTTTGGCCTGGAATGAGGTTTCTTTGTTGAGATCAACACCTCAGGATTTCAACGCATCAGAGACAGCCATTCTTCTTGCAAAAAACTCTTTGTTCTGCAGGTCAGCATTTGAAATCAGTTGCCATCTTGTTTTGACCTCATGTTGACAAACAATTACATGGCAGTCGCCATTCTGTGAAATGCAAATTCAGAGGACCAGTTTTTTTTTTTTTAAATCCATTCAGTTTCACTCACATGAGGCTAATTCAATATTCATGACCTCCATAGTGTGTAGAACAAATCATTCTTCTTGAGTCAAAGTTGGAATTAGATATTCCATTTTGCTGAATCAGGTTATCTATACCGTTGGAGTTTGGTCTTTGAAGAAAAGGATTATTGTATTTTCTAAAAAAGCTCAAATCTGATTTTTGAAATATTAGTCCTTGCAAAGGAGTTTTACCTGCTTATGCTTTACTGTGCAAATGTGTGATGGCTGTTTTATGCTTTGTTGATTAATCCTAAAAATTGTGCGTGCAAGTGTGTATTCGCTGGTTTAAGTTTTACTGTTTAATCATAAAGTGAATTTCTTTCCCATATCAAAGGTAGTTATTAAGAAAATAAGCTTCTTGTTAGCAAGAAGTCCGTTTTTAGAAGGGCTCCCAAGGGTGGAAAAAGCTGAAAAATTACAACAGCGCATTCTGCTGGTTGTACAGAATTGTTGCACACAATAGGGGTAAAAAATAAAAACGTATAAATACAACACCAATTGATTATAATGTCATATGCTAAAGTTTACTTTCAAGTGTTATAGATGAATACGTACTTCATCACACATAGATAGAATCACAGGTGGTTCCTGATATTAAGATAAGAAACCTTACATAATAGTCTTTCAACCTAGACTGTAGAATATCTAACACCACATCATTGAAGTAAACATAGTTTATGACATTAGCATAATTTATGCACTTTAGAATACACTATACACAGTAAAGCTAGATTTTTACAAGATTTCTATTTGCATATTTCAAAGCCAAGCCACTGTACAATTTTTATTAAAAATCTTTTTTTATTTTTATTTACTTTATTAATTAAAAAAAAAAAAAATAAATAAATTAAATCCCAGATATTGAAGTTAAGTTCGGATGACATAGGATATTTTTTATCAGGAACGAAGGTACTATTCAGAAGATTAGTGATTCATCTTTGATACATTTAATAACTATATCCAACTACTTAAGAAATATGTCGCCAAAATACACTAAGTTAGGAGCACCCGCAGAGCCAGGGTCAACTGCAGACATCAAGGAAAAGGTACATGTCAGATCAGATGCCACAACACATGCATCAGACAGACAAAATATCTGGAAACAGATACAGGAATTGTTTGATCAATGGCAGACGAGAGGATTGATTCCAGCAGATGATCAACCTGGCCCAACAAAAGCCCATAGAAAAGCTGTAGTTGACTATGAAAATGAGAGATACTTACACCAGCAAGAAGCATGGATCAACACCAGACACCCCTTTTGGTATGGACCTGAAAAAAGCGCTATGAACAAAGCTGAAAAAAGAAAAACGACAGTTACAAGTCTGCTGCTCCATCTGAAATATGCCAGCCAGGGATTGACAAACAGCATACATGTGTTAGAAGCGGCAGATGTGCCAGTGAAGGAAGACACAGCAGGAATAACAGAAGAGGCTCCAGTTATCCAAACTCAAGAGCAGAATCCAAGTCTAACTGAAGTGTCTTTTTCCAACATATCAGAGAACAACCCTTTTCACCAAGCCCCTATAGGAGAAGTATTGGAGTTGGATGGACTCCCCACAGCTGCACGTGTCAAACACTTGGAGTATGAAGTAAGGATGCTATCTGGTGAAGTTAACCAGCTGAAGGAGGAACTCAAAAGAAGAGAGGAACACGGATCTCAAGACGCTACAACAGTAGCTATAGCTGGAAGACTCAAGAACTGCACAATCCACATGTTACCGGTGATAGCAGCTGGAGAAGGAGGATTTCAATACCAACCATGGACTCACAGGGACATGGAAACATTAGTGTCCAAGCTACCTCCACTCACCAAAGGAGGTCAGAGGTGGTGACTGATCTGGAGAAGTACACTGTCCAAGACGACCTGTGCTTGGGAGACATGAGGGCACTGCTAAGACGGATAGAAGGAAGACTAAAGGCAAGAGCAGTAGATTTCGAGGCCCAATGCGCCAACTCTCCAGATGACATTTCATTCAACAAAATCAGGTCGAGCTATTGGGCTGCTATTCGTCACATCTACCCGACAGCATACAGTTTACATGCCCTCACCAGCCTGAAAAAGGAACGGAGGAAGACATGCATGCCTTCTTGAAGAGATGTGAAGAAGTGTGGGAGGACTGCACTGGAGAACGACATGACTCTTCTCTGGCTGTCGTGATGTTGTGGAAGAATGCGGTCATTAAAGCCCTTCCCCGATCTGTCCAGGATGCCTGGAAGACAAGGTGGGATTAGACATTAAACCCATTGAAGAATGGAGACAACATCTCATTCACCACGATATGAAATACCAGACAATAAAGAGAGAACATGATGAAGAAATGAAAGCACTACAACTAAGACTTTTGAGAATACAGGTAGCTGAGGAAGATACCAAAGCTAATAACAAGAAAGCGGCAAGGCAGATGGCGGCTGAGATAGATATTCACATACAGAATCAACGAAGGGGCAGAGGAGGAGGACGTTTTCAATCAACAGCAAGAGGTTCCCAAAGTGAAGGATGCTTCAAATGTGGTCAGCTGACACATTGGTCCAGAGAGTGTCCGCAGAACATTGCACCAAACAACGGCCCTCCACACAGTTACCCCAGGGGAGGTTTCCATGACACAGAGGCAGGGGGTCTCAGGGATGGCAAAGAGGAATAGTATTTCCAAACATGAATGTGTTGAATGTTATTTAACAATAGTGAGTAGCATATTGCATTTAAATATAAATCATCCACAGATTAGTATAAGAAGATTAAAACATAGTAGAACATTTAGCAGACTATTTTTGTAATTATGAGAAGGAAAGAGATTACGAGTGATGTTGTTCCCCCACACAGAAAACTATTGTGCCCACACAGCTAGAGAGGTCAAGACAATGGGTTTACGCCCAAAAGATGAAGATGAAAGCCTAGTCCTCGCCCAAGACGGAGGGTCCTTACCAAGTCCTCCTGTTTAAATCGACTGCAGTTCAAGGGGCAGATACACCTGATGTGAGCTGCTGAGACCTGAAAACAGAAACTCGATTCTGCTGTGGTGAAGTCTGGCTACAAAGGGAGGTGTTTCAATAAGATCGCTTGTCTCAAACCAGTGAAGAAGTCAACAAGAACCCAGCAGAACTAGAGAGTGACTGTTAGCGGGAGAACAGTGACAGAGTGACAGAAACTGGCACAACATTTACCAGCCAGTACATAGATAGACCCCGTCAGAAGACCGGGGCTGTGTTCAAAGGGGAACTTCATTTATTAAGTTGAGGTATATATGGAGTCAGATTACATTCTCTCATAAACACATTTTTATAATAGGTCTGAAGTTTCTGATTTAAGGCATGAGCTGCCAACTAAATAACATAACACTGAGCTTGGATGAAGAAGTTGTAGGGTTTTTACAACAGTTTCAAGAATCAGTCTTCATTTATTTATGTTCAAGTGAATTTGCTGATTTATAAAGTAGTGCATAAGGCAATATCTATTTTTAAGTGAGGGACATCAGCCCTTCATGTTCTTCTGCGTGCAACCCTCTGTGAGAGTAGTTCGTATTTCCCTCTAGTTTAAAGAATATTATTTTGTCATGATTTGTTTGTTTAACAGTGTCAGCCAATCTCTAATACTAGAGCTATTAAGACGTATTAGCAACACCAGTGTGGTTTTTTCGCAGCAACACTGATACATAGTACCATGACAAAAGCCATTATTGAACTAACAAGAAGTAAACTATATTTTGTGCTAATGCAGATTTTTAGTCAATGTGCATTTATACCATTGGAAGACGATACATCACACAACATCTTTGTACGCCTTGTGGGTACACAGAGGATTTATGTGTTTGCTACGACGTTATGGGTTTTCCATGTCCTATTCATAATAGAGTAATCATTGCGATATTAATTGAGCATTTTATGCTCAAAGGAGGGAAGGTCATGATTAGTCAGATAATGGATTTCGGTAACGTTGTAGTTAATAAAATAACATGTTGTCAACAATAGTCGCATAACAACAAAAGGTATACCAAAGCTTGGGCCTCCTCCAAGGAGGGGTGGTCCAGTTTTAGATATTAGACAAATAGAAGTGGATGAATATGTCAGAGCTCTGAGTAATATTATCCAAGTTTTTGTCTACACAGGCTAGGAAAGACTGCACAGATACCAGACGAGACATCAGAAGAGACTCCTGTTCGGCCAGGTGATTGGGTGAGGGTGAAAGTTCCCAAAACACAGTGGGCTGATCCCCGGTGGTCGGAACCGTGACAAGTTGTAATGAACTTCACACGCGCTCCGGTTTAAAGGTAAAGAAAAAGGAGCAAATTGACACCACCTCACACATTGTCACCCTTCACTGGCAACTTCCAGAAAAGTTATTGGAAGCTAGGACTGATTTGGCAGAGCTGGAACAAAACAATAAATAGAAATACGATTAAGATAGACAGCTCAAAGACGAATTGTCTTTAGATTTTTATAGATTGTACACTAAAGTGAAAACCTATTTTTGTTTTCACCAAAAGACCAATTTTGTTTCTATTTTCGTATACGTTATTTTTGTACTCATTTACATTTATAACTGACAAACCATGGATAAAATGTCAAGAACAAAGCCAAAGCAATTGTGGGGTCCCCTAGGATAAGAGTCAGAATAGCATTGTTGATTGTGCTCATTACACTTGGCACCTTTCTGGTTGGATGGGGAGTACAATATCATGAAAGACATGGATCCATTAGTTCACTCGTAGAAAATGCCCACATCACTAACAAAACACCAGCTGTGTTTCAGAGACTTTCACTTATCCCCAGAGCCAAAAGATCAGTTGAGCAACAAGAGGAGGAGTTAGAAATACTCGTTCCCAAAGATGAGGAGGTTACAATCAAGATGATTCACCCCCCCTATATGCAGTTCTTGTACCAAATGATGAGATGGGTTTAAGTGATCGGAATATGTAAGTGATGGGATTTACAATTTAGGGGAATCTCCAAATACACTGGATCCATGTTTTAGTCTGTACCAGAAACACCCCCGTTAAGACTATGGACAACCGACTGGTGACCTGAGCACAATTATTGAAAAGTTATTACAGTAGAAACAGGGTACTAACCCACGAGGACAACTGTATGTACAAACTCTATGAACAAAATTCCCCAACAGATTGTGGCGACTGTGCACAGATGTATCCAGTCACAAAAGTTACTATTGCTCTAAGTAATAGTGAAATATTGGAGAATATATGGGGACGTCCTTTTATAGTGTGTGAAACATGTGGTGCTTGAAACATGTAAGTATTTCAATTTATAGAAGAAAATGGTTTCCTGAAAGAGTTATTTGGAGTAGATGTGTTACAGTGGGAGAAAAAACAATGTTTAGAGATATAGTACATTATTAGTAGACATTAATTGTGTTTAGATGGCATTTAACATTTAAAACAGATAGTATGATTAGAAGATAGAGTGGAGAAGGTTGGATTTACTTTACCTCAGTGTGTTAGAATTTCTATAGGTAATGCGTCCCGAGACCTGGACTCTCTCTCTCTGCCTGTCAGACTGCTACGACCCCTATCAGACAAAAGACCTCACTATAGGAGACTCCTCCTCCTCTCCATCGAACAGACAGAGAACCAGAGCTGAACCAACAACGACAAGACTGCATCCAGAACCTTCTCCACCTGAGGCATCCAGAACCAGAACAGCATGCTGACATAGAGGCATACTCTCATCAGTCTCCACAGGACATGAAGTTCCAAGCTGAGCCACGAGATTTGGCACAAGAGCAGAGTGTGGGACATGAGAGCAGAATACGTCCTCCATACAACAGCGAAGAGACTGTAAAGAAGGAGATGAAATGCAAAGCAGTTGGGCCACTGAAAAGAGTACCAGCGGAAGGATTCAAGAGCTGATGGACTGAGGAGAAGACAGAACCTGAGAAGACAGAACCAGAGGAGTTGGCATGGTCTAACAGAATGTGAGGGGGTCGTGGCTTGAGACAACAAGAGGAGGAGAAAAGGAAAACGGGAGTGAGTGAGTTTATACATAAACACACTTATTCACAAACAAACTTGAATTGACTTGATAAATACGTAAAGACAAAAAGATTTATTAGCCATGAATTAATAAATTGGTAAATTAAAATAGTAATAAAGAGGAAACTGTTAAAGTAAAATGAGGAAATAATCCTAAAACACACTGAGGGTACTGTGAGATAAAGGGGTAGACATGATGGAAATATTCACCACACTTTACACTTTAAGCAGTGAGTGTTTTGGGACTTAGGAGTACAGAGTAGAACATATTTTTCAATCTTTCCATCATGAAACGAATTATTCCCTAAGAGATTTTATTCATGGGTGAATTTGGTAGAGATCTAATGTGTTACAATATTGATCTACAGCTAAAGGGATAGTTTTAGTGACCACTCTATAAGACAGACAAATCTGTGTTAGTTGGAATGTTAAAGGGAGAGCTAATACCAAGCCAAATATAGTATCCCAATCTAAAGTATTGTTTTCGCCATTGTAGCATAGTTATTACCATAGGAGAACTGTTAAGGTGGAAATAACATTTGTTTGTCCAAGATGTAGAGTTTTAAAGGACACTGGGCAAAGAGCGATTGCAAATTTAATTTTGGAAAAAGCAATATAATTGGGAGTAATACATGGGGCCTTGGATCACTCATTGCAATGATGCATATTTTTGACAACCCATATCGTTTAGGGAGAAGGGGTCACTCAACCCACCCAGCAGTTGTTTTAAATCTTACTTGTAGCTTCACAGGGAGCGCACGGCACCAAATTATGAGTTTAAAAGACAAGCGCCACCACCTCCTGATGGTCATCCATTTAATCAGGGATGACCTGAAATTTAGAGATGTTATTTAAAGTAGAAACATATCCGCCATAAGTGAAAATTCCTAAATTGAACTACAAACCATTGATGAAATAACTTCTGTTTTTAAAATCCTTGATAAAGGAGGGAGTAACTGTTACATGCTCGGACACCCAAGGTTCCACACACTGTTAAAGGGGTTAGCATAGTTCTTTAAGTAGACTAGAATTGAAGATAAATTAGTATAATGAGTTATTGATATTCCACCGGTTTTCACACCATTTAAGGAACTTTATCACTGCATTAGAACAGACCACCCAGGTATGAAGTAGGAACCATAAGTGATGAAATTCTCCAATTGTTGTAACTGACCAAAATCTTCTCCCAGAAATGACTGTCTGAAATGCCGTATCCCAGAGTAGATGTTTGATGGTATCATGGAACTAAAACCTTGTACGCAGTCTTGCACAGGATTAGACTGGGACCTGTGCACTTGTACAGCCAGTGATGTTTTATATGCAGTACCAATGACAGTGGGGCAGTTAATCAACATGGCGAAACACCCCAAAACCAGTAGGGCTAAGAGACCAGTCAAAGGAGGGAGTTTAGGCTCCACAGTGTACAAGGATAGCATAGGGGTGCCCAGGGGAGTGCTAGATGTTGGAGTTGCATTCCATGTACCCGCACCCTAACGTACCGATTGATCACCACGGCCTTTTCTAGAGAACATATTACTTTCATACTTTAAAAAGTATTCTGATTGTATGTTTTTAATATGAGTTATGTACTATGCAAAGTTCAGATGAAGAACTCATTAATTTTAGTAATGTGTTCACACCTTAAAAGGTGTGAAAGGAGGGATTGTTAGAAATTAAAATCAATGTTAAACAGCATAATTCAGTCTAAAACATATCGTCAGTTTAAAGCTGTTTTATTGTGGAAAAAACCCGGAAGTTCTCAGGAAATCAATGCCAAGCTTTTAATCTGAAAATCCTTCATCCGGTTAGCATGTGACTAATATTACGTTTTCTGAATGTAAAGTGAAAATGACATGGAGTGTTATACACCAAAACGTACGGACTTTAACACTACATCTATAGACGTCGAGATATTATTACTGCTGAATATTAAATGAAGGTACAGTTGATCATAGAGTGTTTACACATTACGTGAGTAGCTATGACGTCAGAGGGAATTACCATAAATGAGAACTGTGCCGTAGAGGTGTTTCTAGGACTTCTAAACTAAGTATTACAGCTGTTTATAAGGTATTAAATAGAAAGTCATCACAGAGATAAGGAGGAGAAAAGGCTTAAGGAAGTAGGCAGGGAATACAAAATGTCGAAATCATCTGTTCTCTCGCGATATCGAACCAGCAGATGAGAAGGGAGGTCCCACTATCTGCACAGCGGGGAGAACGAGGAGAGGATAAAAAGGGATGACAGAGGACAACTCGGTCTCTTTTCTTCGCTGCAGCCACCCGAGAGACAACACCGGCTTTGTCTCTTCCTTACCTATGCTTGTTCTTTAACCACGTTACTTAATTAAACTACCCATTTGAACCTTTTCAGAGACTCCATTAGTCTCATTATTTTAAGTTTCTTTCCTGGGAGCGAGAAGATCACGATTTATCAACAATACCAGTTGAACCAGTTCTACTGTCTTTTAAGAACAATGTGACAGCCCTGGAACCATCCGGCCAATCAGAGACCTGCTCACCCACATCACTGCCTTCCCCCAACACATCAAAGTCTATCTCTTTTAATGAGAGGAAGTAAACAGACTTTTCAAAAACTCAACACATTACATTACATTACATTGCATTTAGCTTCCGCTTTTATCCAAAGCGACTTACAATAAGTGCATTCGACCAAGAAGATACAAACTTGAAGAAAACAGAATCATATAAGTAC